>JACXGK010004288.1:26842-39253 GCA_016801125.1 Novumbra hubbsi | reverse complement strand
CGGACACAGAGACAAGACACACAGGGGATTAAGTAGCCAACTACATTAGATGCAGCTGGCGGGTAATCAGGAAGGGTGTGTTCACAGGACACGGGAAAACAGGACAGACGAGTACGACGGCACCTAAAAGGCCGGTGACGTCGAACGCCGGGGTGCGACGCGATCAGGAGAAGGCACGGCATCAGGAGGCGCCGTGACATGAATGAAGGCTAATGTGTTGGTATACAGTAGCCTAGTGAAACAGTTGTACTTCGGACTTTAATCAAGAGAACAATATAAGATAGTGGGACAACATTTTATTTAGATTTGCAAGGAGTTACTATAGACATAAAACATTTTGATCTTTAATATATTTAATTTATCACGACCCGATGTGTGACTTAAGTGTACCCTTGTTTTTTTGAGCAGTGTATATACCAGAAAAGGATTTTCTTGGGTGTGGTGCATTACATTGTTTATGTAAATATATTCATCTTTACATGTTATATATCGGTGCATCTGCCACCGCCAAGTAGTTCCATTGACTGTCCAGTAGACCCTGATGCCCGGATCCAGGTCTATTTATTAGAACCTATTCAGGTTGATAATAGGCACATGTCATTTGCAGTGGAGAAAGAGAGTAGCATGCCTGATCTGCTTTTGTTTCATTACTTTATTATGTTGTACACAGAGGTTGTGTGGAGTTGTTTATGATACCTTTCACACCTATTGCAAATTATCCTGCTGCAATCTCTCATATTAATTTGGAACAGAATACATTTCAGTCCTTCACATGCAATATATGAATATTCATTACACATTCTGTCACTGAGAGATTTGTTATTTAAATTAATTAATAATTACATTTCAAAGGTTTTGTCTGAATGGGGGAAGTTTGCCATGCTTCTACCGCAATTCATTATGCTGTCACAACTAGAGCTACCTCATGTATTTTCTGCACTATTTTTCATATCTTGAGAAAGCTAAAGCAAAATAAAAAAATAATCAATTTTAAATATAGCACAATCATCAGTTGACTTGAATTCAATCAGCTTTAAGTTTACCCATACAAAGAATTAGAATTTATGTTATGTTCAATTTGCTGTAAAGCATTCTGAAACACACCAAAACATTTGGAAAACATCCACTGTCCAATGGTTCCTGCTTAGCCAATCATTGTAATTGGGATTTTGTTTCAACCTACCAGCACTAATGTAAACATTTTGAAATTCACTATTAATTAAATCAAATATTTTAATGCAATAAAGTGTAACTACTAAATAACACTACTAAAGATAAAAATAATAAAAATGGTCTGATTTCTTAGTGAGCTTCAGGTCTGTTGGTACAGTTTCCCGGGCAAGTGCACAGGTATGACTCAACCTGTGCAGAGCTCACGCCTCCTTTGCTCCATACTGCCCTTCCTTTTCCGTCAGGCACTAGTTATTTGTTTGCATGGGCCGACAGTCCCCCTTCCTTTTATGTTTTTACATTAAACTCTCTACTGGTGGCTAGTTCTTCTATATCTTTCTATTCTTACTTACTCGCACACATTAACACACAATTCTGATATGAAATGTGACAGCAAAAGAAGCATCATAGGGTTGTCGTCCAAACAGAAGTGCATAAGGTGTAGTTGAGGGAAGTGTAGTGAAGCAGGGAAATCACGCATTTGGGACCGACTCTATACTCCGTGCTCCTTTGCTACATTCCATGTAAATTGTCTGTGCTCTCTTTCGGCCTCTCCAGCTCTCCACTGCTCACAATACCACCTCCTCCATTACTCAGATCCACTCAATCACATTTGCGTTCACTCCTTAGCAGGCGTTATTAATGGAGCCTGGATGAACACCATGACGTGTTTACGTGTGTGTGTCACACAAACGTTTGTGTGGTTCTTGTTTTTTACCAACAATTAAATGTACTTCCACTGTTAGAGAGGAAAGGCCACAGGATGATCCCAATCAATGTATTAACCATAGATAAAAACTGGAGTAAAAATATTTAAAACGATATGATTGCAAATTACTTAAAAGTACCCCGGTAAAACACAAAAGTAACAGTCCAAAGGTCTCTACTGTTCCTAAAATGTATCTGGGAGGACAGAGTTCTACTTTCTGCGGAGGGTAGCAGCACTGGGGGCTCCCATGACCATCATCCGTTGCGCCTCTCTTTTTCCGATCGTTGGCATCTTGTCCTCACAAAGCAGTCCCGTTGCTCCTCGTCCCTCGACCTGCTGTGGCGGCTAGGCAGAGAAAGAAGCATCCCCTGTCGTGTGTACACACAAATGGCGGCTCGTTCACACCGGTTTTGTTTAGCCTTTACTCTACTTTACTCTACTCTACTTCATATTTTGTCAACCGCCTCGTTTCTGTATCTCCAACTCACCTTGTTTCTGTATCGCCTCCTCACCCCATTTATGTACTTCCTCCTCTGCACCGCCCTTAAAAAATCCTGAGATGTGGGGTGTTGTCCAATTAACCAGCTGTTGTCTAACGTCATGTCCGATTAAGCATTAAAACTCTACATAATCAATACGTGCAAAACCAACACTGCAACACGCAAATCAAAGCATTTACAATCAACTGTAAAGTATATAACTGACTAAAACCCAAATAAAATAATCAAACACATGCACATATTAGGATGAGTAATGACACCAGCTTAAATTAATGTCCCACTTTGACATGTCTTCCATTACTCACATGCTTTGGGGCCTGTAGGGTCTGTGATTGAATACATTCTTGCAGACACATTCAAGCAGAGAGAGAAAGCTCTGATTAAAGCTTCACCCTGTCGTGTGAGAATTGAATTTGTATCCATCTTTAATAAAATCTCTACAGCACAATTAGAGAACCCCACCCACCCCCATCCCAAATGCCACACAAAAAAACTGAGTGCTGCCACAAAAGCATACACTCACATACAAACACTATGCACAGCCCAACACTATTACCATTACAATCAGACCTAAAAACCCTCCGGTACAACCACACAGACCACTCCTCCAAATCCCCTCAAACAAGTAAACACAGTCAATCAGTTTCTAGAACTCAAACTCAACCCTAAGGCACGCAGAGACCATCCCCCTAAATAAAAAAACCAACCCAGTTCCTCCTTGTCAACCAAACGGACAACTTAGCCTGTGCAAACAAAAAGTTCGGCAAGACACATTTATCTTTTTCCCCATCTCGAATACCTGGGCCTTATCACAAACATTTCCAACATTGCAACACACAGAGAAGACATGTTGGACTGTCATTGAACAAAAAGGGCACCCATCACCAACCCTAGGGTCAACCCGAGCCAACCAACTATTAGTTGCCAGAGCAACATGTAAAACCCTCCACAAGAGGCCGTTTAGGAGCAGGGAGTTTACAAAGCTCCCTCACCTCCCTCACCTATACCTAGCCATGCCACCTGAACTCAGAACCCCCTGCCATTGGTGTCCCCTAACACCCTCTAACTCCCTAATAGGCCTGACCTTCACACTGAGGGAGTATAAAGCCTTGCTCCCCATCTACTCAAAGGTACCCAGTTCTGGAGAGCTAATAGACAGAATACCCCCCAGAGTTCCTTGCCTATCCCCAGTCTCTACAGTCACTAGCAGCGGTGGAAAAAGTGGCAGCCCCTCCACCTGTGCCTGCCCGAAGACTTCCTTCACAGAGTCCGGCAGCGCATCCTGAACCTCCCCCATGAATCGCTCCAGTAGCCGGTGTGAAGAACTGGTGCGCCAGGTTGTCGTAAATCCACCAGTGTGGTTCCTGACAACCCTGACGTATGCCCCTCCCTACCCAGACCAGCCTACTGTGCCCACCCCCCACCTTCACCAGACAAGAGGCCCCAGCATACAAAAATTCTAACCCAAGACAAAAAGCGCTCCCGAAACCCAAAAGCAGCCAATACCTTAAACAAACACAGATGATCGACCCTCTCAAATGCCTTTTCCTGGTTCAAAGAAACCAGACCAAATGTCACATTAGAGCATCTAGACAAGTCCAACAGATCTCTGATTAAAAACAAATTGTCTGTGATGGTGCGCCCTAGCACCCAGTAAGTTTGATCTGCATATACAATGGAGTCCAGGAGGGATTGAAGACAATTTGGGAGGACTTTTGCAACGACCTTATTGTCCGCGCAAAGCCACAGGCCGCCAGTTCTTCAGATCACGCAAGTCACCTTTTTTAGTCAAAACCTCCCTCCAGCAGCTCAAAGGCAACTCCCCAACCCTGACACACTCACCCAAGACTCAAAACCAATCATGACTAATAAGGCCCCAGAGTTTGTATGGAATTCATCTGGATGACAGCGGTTTCAAGTTCACTCAATGTCAAAGGAGTGTCCATTTTATCTCTTTGCGACTGCGACAGTGTAAGAAGGTCCGTCAGGAACACATCAGAAACGCAGGATCACACGGTTCTGCCCCATACAAATCAGAATAAAAACCTACAGCCCGCTCCCGCATCTCCCCCACCATCAGCCATACATACAGTGCATGCGCTCCTTTCTTTACTTTTCCAAGCCAAAACCGATGGAGCTAGGAGCCATCCATCTCATTCAACATATAAAACCTAACTCTTACAATTGCCCCTTTTGCTTTCAATTGAAAAAAACAAGGGGCCTACGTAATTCAGGTAAGTTTGAAACCAACCCCACCCCTTTTCGCACCAGCAACTCAGCCACCACCGCCCAGATGTTTCGTTCAAGTTTCCCCAACACTCTTTTAGACTCACAGAAGGAAAAGATACCGAATTGTTGACAAAAATCCAGAATCTGCGCGTTCCCAACATCCCACCACAGACAAAGAGACTCCTAATTAGCTTTCCTCTGCCTCTATCTACTCCAAAAAATTATTAAATTAGAGCAAAAATCTGCTTTACATAAAATTTCCAATATGATGCTGCCGGGGCCCTGGTGCAATATGGTAATGTGAAGGTGTGAACAACCAACCAATACTGTTTAGGCTGACACCAGCCTCTGGTGTCTGAACATATAAATATGATCCAAGGGGGCAGCACTGACCCTGACCCAAACTACCTCCACCCAGGTACAGTGGGGCAAAAAAGTATTTAGTCAGCCACCAATTGTGCAAGTTCTCCCACTGAAAACGATGAGAGAGGCTTGTACACTTCAACTATGACAGACAAAATTAGAAAAAAAAAATCTAGAAAATCACATTGTAGGATTTTTTATGAATTGAATTGCAAATTATGGTGGAAAATAAGTATTTGGTCAATAACAAAAGTTAATCTCAATACTTTGTTGTATACCCGTTGTTGGCAATGACAGAGGTCCAACATTTTCTGTAAGTCTTTACAAGGTTGTCACACACTTAAGGTATTTTGGCCCATTCCTCCATGCAGATCTCCTATAGAGCAGTGATGTTTTGGGGCTGTTGCTGGGCAACACAGACTTTCAACTCTCTCCAAAGATTTTCAATGGGGTTGAGATCTGGAGACTGGCTAGGCCACTCCAGGACCCTGAAATGCTTCTTACGAAGCCACTCCTTCGTTGCCCGGGCAGTCTGTTTGGGATCATTGTCATGCTGAAAGACCCAGCCCCTTTTCATCTTCAATGCCCTAGCTGATGGAAGGAGGTTTTCACTCAAAATCTCACGATACATGGCCGTATTCATTCTGTCCTTCACACGGATCAGTCGTCCTGGTCCCTTTGAAGAAAAACATCCCCAAAGCATGATGTTTCTACCTCCATGCTTCACAGTAGGTATGGTGTTCTTTGGATGCAACTCGGCATTCACATTCTTTGTCCTCTAAACACGACGAGTTGAGTTTTTACCAAAACGTTGTATTTTGGTTTCATCTGACCATATGACATTCTCCCAATCTTCTTCTTGATCATCCAAATGCTCTCTAGCGAACTTCAGACGGGCCTGGACATGTACTGGCACTGCAGGATTTGAGTCCCTGGTGGCGTAGTGTGTTACTGATGGTAGGCTTTGTTACTTTGGTCCCAGCTCTCTGCAGGTCATTCACTAGGTCCCCCCGTGTGGTTCTGGGAATTTTGCTCACCATTCTTGTGATCATTTTGACCTCACGGTGTGAGATCTTGCTTGGAGCCCCAGATCGAGGGAGATTATCAGTGGCCTTGAATGTTTTCCATTTCCTAATAATTGCTCCCACAGTTGATTTCTATACACCAAGCTGCTTACCTTTTGCAGATTCAGTCTTCCCAGCCTGGTGCAGGTTTACAATTTTGTTTCTGGTGTCCTTTGACAGCTCTTTGGTCTTGGCCATAGTGGAGTTTGGAGTGTGACTGTTTGAGGTTGTGCACAGGTCTTTTATACTGATAACAAGTTCAAACAGGTGCCATTAATACAGGTAACGAGTGGAGGACAAAGGAGCCTCTTAAAGGAGAAGTTACAGGTCTGTGAGAGCCAGTAATCTTGCTTGTTTGTAGGTGACCAAATAAATATTTTCAAATAAATTCATAAAAAATCCTACAATGTGATTTTCTGGAATTCTTTTCTAATTTTGTCTGTCATAGTTGAAGTGTACCTGTGATGAAAATTACAGGCCTCATCTTTTTCAGTGGGAGAACTTGCACAATTGGTGGCTGACTAAATACTTTTTTGCCCCACTGTATATTGTCTAGTGGTGGGATGCTGTGCTCCTCCAAACATCCACCAAATCATGCTGGGTCAAATCTTCATTCAGCACCCCTGCAGACTCTGGATGTGGCTCCTCGCCCTTCCGGTCCCTGGTGAAATCAATGGTGCAGTTCCAATCCCCCCCTAAAGTTAGCACTTCAGCCTGATCAGTGCCTCTTTACGCAAACACCCCCCCCAAAAAATAAAATAAATCGCACCTGTCAGGACCGGGGGGTCTGGCAGGTGTCAGGCCTGGAACCCAAGCACAGCACACATCAGACCAACTAAACGAGAAAGGGGAAAACTAAACAAGCAATCCAGGAAGTCGAGCAAAATACACAAAAAAAACACACTAGGGAAACGGGTTAACCAAGCGAAAAGACAAACGGGAACAAACTAACGGAACTGCAGATAGCAGAAGGACAACTCAGGAACATACCTTAACGGATAAGGGGCACAAACGCGTGTAGAAACGGCATTGATCTGGCAAACTAAAAGGGGGATCTGAGGTTGAAATATAGTGGTGCGGATTGCCGGCAGGTGTGTGTAATGGGTAGGTGGGTGATATTACGGGAAATGGCATGCGTAAGACCAGGGTGGTTTCAGGGGAACAAAACAACGAGGACAAAAAGGAAACCCTGGCCCGGACTAGTCCCGGGTCGTCACAGCGCCCTGTACTAGGTACATTGACAATGTGCTGTTAGTTTTTAAAAATGTCTATCTCAGCCTTTACACTAGAAGCACCAAGCAATTGTTACCCCCCTAAAGCCCATGAGTCTATGTGTCTGTTTTATCTTGTGTCTCAGTGTTGCTCCGATTTTGAGGTAAGGGTGTAACGATTGCAGTAACTACAATGTGTAAAGACGCCGGTCTGGCTTGGTTTTAAACAATATTATATTTCGCCTTCACCTTACTGTCGATCTATGGCCAATGTCCGTGTTACGTTCTAAATTTCACAATAAATCGATCTGCTCACAAAACCCAAATATCACTAAATAAAACAAGTGACATTTAAAAGAACAAAGTAGGAACATGTTCTACTAATTGAAAAACGAAATAAAAAAACTGGGAATCAAAGTTGCGGAGACAATAACGCATAATATAACCTATAGAGCCTAACCTTCATTTTCAGTCAGCTCCCTACTACACACTAGGCTGGATAAGGAGAAGCTATTAAAATTGCGTTTCAAACATTCATGTAAAATCACCTGATATGAAAATGAGCAATCTAATGTATGTGTGTAATTAGTGAATCCTCTAATAGGTTAGTCTTGGCCATTGCATTGTGCTCAGGGTTTCTTTGTTTGAGCTAGTAAAGAATACACCCACCCCCCACCTAAAGACCGCATCGTGAATCAATGGATTTGGTCTCAACTCAAATCGCTAACATGTCTGGCAGAGCTCATAAGTTTTGTTCCCTGAACATTGAACGCTGACTTTACATCTCCTTTTCGCAGACGCTTAACAATGTTGTTATGCGTCTGCGAAAGGCCAGCCGGTCTACTTTCATATTTCCATAAATAGTGTTGTGCGTTCAACATGTATGTTGTTGGCGGCTACCCAGAATTGAATGCCAAATGTGTCTGGTTTATTGGACATGTATTGTGTAAAGCGACACCGCGAGGGAACAGTTGTTCATCTAATACAGTTAAGTTCTCACTGCACTGTTTTTCATCGAATACCTCCGATATCATCGCAAATGTATCAGTCACAATGCGGGCAGTGCTTGTGGTTTTGTCATCAAAGCGCAGATAGAGCATGATATCTCCACATTTTTTTTTTTCATTTCGGCCGACCAATAAACATCGAGTTTCATGCTTTTACTGCCAGTTCGGCATCTGTCAATTTGTGGAGCTATATGCTTTATTTCATCAGGAAATAATTCTAACCTTCTTTCATGTATATTTTCAATTAGGAAAATATCAAACATTCCAAAATGGTTTAGCTAATGACTTTGCCGGTGGCGCGGTGGTTATACTGATTGTAAACCCATGGTTCAACTCCCTCTATCTGCTGCAGCTTAAAATGTGCTTTTACGCTTCCGCATTTTGCATATGCGTGCGGTACACATGTCTGTCCATTTTTTAATTGTCCCCAATTTTTGGGAGTAACCCAAATACACTTTATTTTATATGAGTCAAATAAAATAAACAGTTGTTTTCTACATACATACAACTACTAGACTACGCCAATATGTATGGCACTGAACCATAACACAAATAAGACGTTCCGGTCCTTTGCTTGAAGTAATTTGGTCTAGCTAGACCTTTCTACATTTTAATTGAATACCCCTGATCTATATATTTATACACTATAAAGATTTTTGTTTTAAATAACAGAAGACTCATATACTCATATACTCATATTCCGGCATTCCAACCATGGAATGCAGGAATAAAAATGTCCGCACGCGCAATTTAACATTAAAGGCTGTCTCATTCCTGTTCAATCAGTTTTTTTCTGTGTGATTTTGAAAATGTAAAAATACCAGGGGATAAAACACACATATTTAGGAAAAGTAAAAAAAGCAGGGTCCTAGAATTTTATCAAGTGTGAAGATATCATATTTTCCCTTTTCACTGGGTTAAATTTACCCGCTCTAGTGTTAACAACCAACAACCTGCTGCTACACACCTCCTTTGATGACACAACAGAAATGGCTTGACCAATGGAAAGCAAAACCGCTACCACTGCACTAGTGCTGGTACCATGGCTCAGCGCCTGTGCCCCCTTCCACCAGATCCCCCATTTCACCACATTTAGAACGTTAGAGTGGGTTTCCGGCAAAAACAGAGTGTTTCTGTTTAACACACTCACTCAACAGACCCCTCGTCCCCTGTTTTCTGGCGCCATTTATATTAAGAGAGCCTACCCTTCTCACTCCATGAGAAGTGAGAGAAAAAAGAACTCAAACTAAAACTGGTAGTGAGACACCAAGAACAAGCATACTGAAAGAAAGCTAGACATTTTAACAGTATCAGATGGCAAGCCCTTTCTCACTGCTGTAATTCATTTCTTAGGCGAGAGGACACTCCGGCCCTCAGACCTCAAGGCCTGCACCAACCTCACAAACCTCAGAATCAGGAAAATGCGATTCCAGAAAAACTTTCTTTACACCTTTAGTGTCAGACAAAAATGTAGACAGCTCCCGCTAGAGGTATGAATCTTAACTTGCCTCACGATTTGATTACGATGCAGAGGGTAAAAGCCATGTTTGTGAATTCAACTGCCAGTCATCGCAAATATATACTGCTTATTTATTTATTTATTTATTCAAACAAAAAACTATTCTTTCTTTTTATGCATTGATGCAGAACCGTTCACATCAACATTGCAATGTATCTTAAAAACTATTATATTCCCCAGCTCTAGCTCCCGCACCGTATATGTAGGGCCTGCCACCTAACTGGTTGTCAACACTGAACTCGGAGAACAGTCGGAGGACAGCCCCTCACACCCTTCTTCCCCAGAATCCACTACCTCCTGTTCCTCCCATCCCGACACGGCACGAACCTGCACTCCCTGCACACCCAGCTGTACCTCCCCACCCACCAGGCAAACTGCCCAGGGATGCCAAACCCTTTTTCCACCACACCAACCCTAACACCCTTTTTCTTCAGTGTGATCAGCTCTACAGCCCCACCAACATGCTTA
The DNA here is from genome assembly GCA_016801125.1 of Novumbra hubbsi. Taxonomy (NCBI): domain Eukaryota; kingdom Metazoa; phylum Chordata; class Actinopteri; order Esociformes; family Umbridae; genus Novumbra; species Novumbra hubbsi. The sequence continues at coordinate 29,013 of JACXGK010004288.1, read as the reverse complement.
CTAACTCCCTTCATACTAACGCCGTCCAATGACATAGCATTATCAACCATTCCAGTCCCCTCATCTCCAACAAGCCTCACTGTAGAATCTCCCACCACACCCTCTACAACCGACTCTGCATCAACAACACCACCCACTGACACCACAGCCTCTGTACCAACAACCACACCCACCGACACCGCACAATCTCTCACATCAACTCAACTACACCTGCCATGGTACTCGCACGGTTGGCTGCCCCAAGCCAGAGCTACAACTGGGAGCTCCCCTTCGCCTACTCCCGCTGACCCAGTCCAGTAGACCCATCTTACCAAAACGAACCAACTCCTTTCGAATCTGGACATTTGTAATGAAAAGGGGCAAATTTGCCACAACTACCCATGTTGAAGGTGTAAAAAGAGGCTAAACCACCAACTATTTTGAACGATAATAGCACTAGCAATGAGCATACCTACTAAAGCAGAATTTGTCATGAACACCCACTTTGTTCATTCTTCACACATAGTGAATATGTTCAGCACCTACCGGTCCACCGACGGCCATCTACTCTGACTCCATACACTGGTACACACATGAAATTGTGCCTCAGCAACAACGCCTCCTCCCTAGCTGGCAAGGCAGCCATAGCGGCTGCCTAACCTAAACGACCCCCACCCCCATTCCCCTCAAAAAATACCCACTGAAAAATGACAGAGAAAAAAACAAGAACAAAAAGAAACAAAAAAAGAAAGAAATATCATGCACCTAAAAAAACTAAAGAAATACAAAAAACAACAGGCCTTCTCACCAAGCAGCCACCTCCAAACCTCTCACACCCAAAACTCCCAGCATACAGCAGAGACAGAGAAGAAAAGAGAAGGAGACAGAGTGAGAGATGAATGGAGTGCCGCAGGATCTCGATAGTGCCTGCTGGGACCATACTGAGGCCGCAGATAAATCTCCCAACTCCCCGTCTCTTTGACTTCTCTCCCCTGGTCATCTTTTATTTCACATTTCCATTCCTCTTCTCTCGCTCCATTCCTCCCTCCCATGGACTCGTTTTAGCTGTTTTTATGGTGGGTTGTTGAAATATTATACCCATTTACCACGCACACACTCTTTTCTGTATAATCAGCCCTCATCTCTCTTCATGGTGCCTGGTAATGAACTTGAGAAGTTCACACGCAGCAGACAGGTCAGCTTCTTTTAGTCAGAGGTCAGCCTCTTTTGAGCTGATATAAGATTTATCTTTTCTCTGTTGTGTTAGGGTTGTATCTGGGTTAAATATGATCCCATTACAGAGGCCTTTCAGGTGAGTATGATTATCTGTTCTTTCTCTGAAATGAACTTATCTTTTCAAACAGGATGGAAATCATGCAAAGGTATTAGCCAGATATATTCTTTATTACCTCATTTGAGTAAGTAGCATGTTCTAGGCCTCAGATCCAAGGAACGTGATTTTCAAAGTATGAATATTAGTAGAATTGTTTTACTGAAGGGAAGCTCGCCTCACTTTCTAATCGAACTGATAGTTGTCCTGGATTGGTTGATTTTCTTTTTGCTGAATACATTATTTTGTTACTTTACTGAAGTGTGTGACTGATGAGAATAATAGGGTATGAGTATGTGTGTTGTCATCGCCAGCAGACTGTGACAGAAGAGGTTGATTTCATTATAAGATAGCATGGCTGCTTAAACCCATTACTGCTCCAATAGCTTGGGGAAACTGTCTATCTCCAGGGCTGTGACTGCTAAGACCAATAATGCTTCTCACAGTTCTGTCATATAGCAAAAAAGTAAACAGGGTTGTTTTGGATATCTGGCATGTGTTTCTCTTTAATGCCTCCTGTCATGAGAAATCTGTATTGTCGTAACAAGATATGTAAATGAATTTCAGAATTGGAGATTTTGTTTATTTTATTTGGGCGAGTTTGAAATTGTGAAACTGAAATCAAACTCTGATGCAATCCTCAAACCTACAAACCTTGATCAGGTGTCACGGCGCCTCCTGATGCCGTGCCTTCTCCTGATCGCGTCGCACCCCGGCGTTCGACGTCACCGGCCTTTTAGGTGCCGTCGTACTCGTCTGTCCTGTTTTCCCGTGTCCTGTGAACACACCCTTCCTGATTACCCGCCAGCTGCATCTAATGTAGTTGGCTACTTAATCCCCTGTGTGTCTTGTCTCTGTGTCC
>JACXGK010004288.1:0-26742 GCA_016801125.1 Novumbra hubbsi | reverse complement strand
TCAGGTTAAGTATTTCACGTTGGGGTTAGGGGTTAAGTATTATAGTGGTAATTTCACTGGTAATTTTACTGGGCATTAATATTACAGTATTATATATATTAGTATTGACCTTAACGGAAAGGTACTGAGTACTGGTATGTGTAGATGGTGCCAAAAATGTGAGAGAGCAAATCTAGTCTTTTCTTGTTTGTGACTCCTGTGACAATCTTTTGAAACCACCATTGTCGATGTATAGGAATGTGGCCATTGACAATGCTCCTTCTCCCCTTTGGGAAAAGGTGGGGATATTTGCCCACCAAGGTAAATGTATGACTTATGACAGCATAAGAGAAGACACACTAAAGGGGGTAGGAAGGGATAAGGAACAGGTTGTCCTTCTCTGGCAGTCATAAGGCTGCTTCCCAGCATGGCCTCTCTGCTCCGGCTAATCAAGATGCTTTTTGTGTATCTAAGACATGACTATGCAAATTCCTGTCTCTAATTTAATGCATCTCCAGCTACTCCAGAAATGAAACATGGTTTCTTTGTAACTATGTAGCCTCTCTGGAACTGGATTGTGCCAAGATTATGTTGACTCTTTTCATAATTCTAGTTCTCTTCGATCAAAATTGTCATCACAGTATTTATTGACATTTTTGTCAGGACTTTAAAGGGGTTGTTGGGAGTCTCTAGCAGGAAACTTATTTGACATATATGATGACTATGTTATTCTGTCCAGCATGCTAAGAGTATGCTAGCATTCGGCAGAAAAATATTAGCATGACAAGGGCATACAATACCTTAAAGCTGTTTTGGGAGTAAATGGAATAATTGGAAAATATTTATTTATCTCAATTGAAACTCATTCATTAATAAAATTATTTGTTTGTGAGTTTCAAACACAAGCCTTTCTTCTGTGTGTTTGTGTGTGCATGTGTTATGTCATTGGTGCTCCTGTTACTTATTTGATGTATTCTCTATAATTACTGCATTTACTCCAACCCACCATAATGCATCCCATCAGGTCTAACTCCCTCTCCTACCTGTATGCCATATTTGATTTTCCATGTTACAACGCATATCTTATGATCTATTACCACCACAAAATCTCATAATAACAGGACATTCTGCTTTACTGTTTAAGCATACAGAAACGCTGTTTCTTCTGCTTGAGAGAACTTTGTTCCCACATGTTCAGAATTTGAATAAAGAAAATATGATGTTGTTGTTTATAAAATTGTATAAGCATAATGAGGGAATGATTATATAGATTTGGGAGAGTCCTGTCTCTTCTGGTCTTTTAGGAAATGGTAGATAGGACATAAGAAAATGATGGAAGGTTTACCACTTATCAAGGGACATATTGGGAAATAAGTGCAAGGGAACCTAATCTTGGAGATAAATAAATATTATATATATATAATATTTATACCAATATATATACAGTATATAAGTATGTATGTCTATTAGTTAACAAGTTATTATTGTTGGGATTACATGTCAAAAACATTTCATTATGCCCAAGATAACATGTTGGAATAGAATTTCATTTAATAAATGATTAAATAATAATAATTTCTCTGGACGGCCAGCTCCACTGAAACTTTAAGTAAATGTAAAGCCTGGCGCTGCCATTCTTTGTGAATGTAAATACATTGCAGTCAGACCTGATCTCTATATCAACACCTCTGGCACTGGAGCCATCCACTTTCTACTTGTGAATACCATATGAGCATCAACAAAAATAATGTTTTTTGTTGTTTATTTTTCTACAAATTTGTTTTATTCTTTTAATGGTCTTTTTATTCTGACAGTGGCTTCCTCTTGGAATGGGGCCAGATTGAATAAGTCTAGCAACATTTGTACTGTCTGACTTTTAAAACAAGGTTGAGATTGCTTTTTGACTTCAGAATATTCCAGATTGTGATTATGCTATATTTGTTTTTAAGAAAATGTTCTGTGGCTGTATCCTGAAGCCCTCGTTTTTGCTCCCCCAACTACCTTCGTCTCCCCCCTCCTCTTCGCTTTCCTCCCAAAGGTTAATTTTATCTTCTGTCACCTAATGAAAGCACTTCGTGTCTCAGAAGAGGAACATCTGGAGACACTGACTAAGGAAGTCACATTTTCCTCTGTGATATGTTTTTGTATGGGCTGAAATATGTTCCAACAACAGTAATTCAGAAGTTTGTATGAATGTTTTCCATTTTGTGTAAATTGACTCTTTTTGAGTCTAACAGGTGTGTGTCTATGTGTACACCTGAGTTAAGTTCTTTCTTCATCACTTTCCTTACTCCCTGCTCTTCTTTTTCACTATCTTCCCCACAGATACGGAGACATGGTGCCTAAAACAATTGCTGGGAAGATCTTTGGTTCAATCTGTTCTCTGAGCGGGGTGTTGGTCATTGCCCTGCCTGTCCCCGTCATCGTGTCCAACTTCAGCCGCATCTACCACCAAAACCAAAGAGCTGACAAACGGAAGGCACAGAAGATGCAGGTAAACTCTGTTTCTTTTACTATCCATGGGTCGACTGGAGTGAGACATCTCAGTGTAGAGCAGGCTGGAAGTACCTGCACATACACTAACAACATTTTTATTGAACAAACCATATTGAAGGGACATGTTATTTGGTGCTCACTGACACCGACCTTGTTCTTTTCCCCCCACAGAGCAATAACCCTATATAAGAGCACATTTAAGGAATGTTGTGTCATGAAACAATGTCTATTGCCATACTGAGTGAGCCATCCAAATCAGACGCATCTTAGATAATCTGAAGAGGCATGGCCTGTCAGTTAACTAATGGCACTCGCCTATCACTGTCATCCCACAAAGCACTGTGTTTGTGTCTATGTGAGAAAAAGAGAGCAAAAGCACGAGAGAGAAAGAGAGGGTGCAAACCTCAAACCTTGCCTCATCTGTAGTCTCTCAAGTGTTTGTTATTGCTTAATTAACTTTCAACAAATTGCTTGGCAAATCTCCAGGTCCCTGTTTCCTTGCGCAATTGTCCCAAATCGTCTCACAGGCTGATGATCAGTTAATTTGACAATATTCTCACCAAACAACAGTACCCTATCCAAAACCCTCCCCAAACAAAATTATTCTAATTTGCTGGAAAGTGAACACACACCTGGGTAGTTTTAATTCTGCAGATTTGGTTGCAAATACATTTGTTCTATACATCAGAATCAGAACAAAAACATGTGGTACTTCAGGTGTCACGGTTGTAGTGAGGTGCAGAACCAAATGCAGACATTGTTAAATGAAAAGGTGAATTTAATCCAGAACAAAGACAGGACACAAACTAACACGGACTGTACACGCAAAATGAAAGGTGCTGTAAACAAGCAGCAGAAAACATATAAGCAACTTACAAAGAAACGTGTAGCGTATCCACTGTGCAATGGACTTAAACAAAGGACAAACCGTGAAGCTGTGACGCACAAACAATAAACCACACCGAGTGTGGTGAAAACCCTAACCTAAGTAGGCTCCCCAATCAGAGTCAACTGAATGCAGCTGCTCTGACTGGGGAGCCCACAGCGGCATGGAGAAGGCTAGAGGCCTCTCCATGGGTGATGCTCTGAAACGGCCAGTGGCCCGCAGCCAGGGCATGACATCAGGCACCGTTGAGCTGAGCCAGTTTGGTCATACAGTTGAGCTCAAACGTTTGCATACCCTTGGAGAATTGGTAATACATGTCTCATTATTATTCGTATAGGTTTCATATTCAACTGTTGGTCATTACAGAATGGCACAATCATAATACAAGGCAACGAAGAAAAAAGTTAAATTAACCTTTTTCAAAAGTAGGCATACCCTTTGATCTTAATACTGTGTATTTCCCCCTTCAGCATCATTGACAGCATGCAGTCTTTTGTAAGTCTATGATGCCTCACATTTTTGCAGGTGGCATAGCTGCCCATTCATCTTGGCAAAATGCCTCCAGGTCATGCAAAGTCTTTGGTCGTCTTGCATGAACCGCACGTTTGAGATCTCCCCAGAGTGGCTCGATGATTTTTTTAAGTTCAGGAGACTGTGATGGCCACTCCAGAACCTTTAAAAATGTTCTGCTGTAGCCACTGGAGGTTCAACTTGGCCTTGTGCTTAGGGTCATTGTCATGCTGGATAGTCAAGAGCTTCCCATGCAGAGCTTTTGTGCAGAATAATGCAAATAGTTTGCCAGTATTTTCTGATATCATGTTGCATTCATCTTGCCATTAATCTTCACAAGATTCCCTCTGCTTTTAGCCCTCACACACCCCCAAAACATCAGTGAGCTACCACAATGCTTCACAGTGGGGATGATATTCACTATAGGCCTTGTTGACTCCTCTCCAAACATAACGCTTATGGTGGTGACCATAAAGCTCTTCTTTGGTCTCGTCACTCCAAATTAGTGTTCAATAAGCTGCGAGGCATGTCAGGCATATTATAACCAGGATTTTTTGTGCCATTGGTGGAGTAAAGGCTTCTTTCTGGCAACTCGACCAGGCTGCTCATTTTTGTTCAAGTTTCATCATATTGTGCTCTTTGAAACAACCACATAGTCTTTTTCCAGAGCAGCCTGTATTCTGAGGTTACCTGTGGGTTTTTCTTTGTATCCTGAACAATTCTTCTGGCATATGTGGCCGAAATCTTTCTTGGTCTACCTGACCTTGGCGCTTGATTTCAAGAGATCCCCGAATTTTACACTTCTTAATAAGTGATTGCACTGACTGGCATTTTCAAGGCTTTGGATATGTTTTTATATCCTGTTCCATATTTTTAAAGTTCCATTACCTTGTTACGCAGGTCTTTTGACAGTCCAAACATTCAAGGGTATGCCCATGTGTTCTGACTGTCAAAGGAGATCTATTTTGGGACCGTGCCAAAGGTATACAAGTTTGGGTAATTTGAGGACAAGCCGAAGAAGCCAACAGCAACACCGATAACATCTTCATGTACTAATTATTTTGTTATTAAACAACAACGAACGCTTCTTCTCCTGACTTGGGTCCATTATTATTCTAAGAAATCTACCAGAAACCAACAGGGTCATTTGGGTGATTTCTGTTATTATTATTTAAAAAGGACCCAAACAACTATGTGTTAATAATTCATATGATCACTATCCTTAATTAAAATACAGATTTTTTTGCATGATCAGTCATATTTTCAAAATCATTGCATTAGATAGAGGACATATAGATTCTTAATCTATATCTGCAATCTCGTCTAAACAAAGCAAAGCCACACTTAAGAACTAGGTGGGAAGATAGAAAATGGGTTAAAAAGAACCAAAAGCTTTTTAAAACGACTAGGATGGCAACTGCAATACAGTACATAGTCTCTGCATGTGTTGGTGTGCATGGCTGGACATGTAATGTTTGTGTGTGTGTGTGCGCGCTATGGCACAACATATCTATGCAGAGTATTAGCTGGTCCAGTTATCAACTCAGTGGTGCAAGGTAATGTATGTTAATTCATTCCTTTAGATAAGTCATTGGCCGCTTTGTGACATGGGCCAAATTAAGTAATTGCGTCAGCTAGCATGCGTCAAGACTGGTATAGTCCAAGGGCACTGTAAAAGATCAGTGTTATGTCATGTGCCGTTTCATGCTAGGGTACAGTGTTGTTTGGGATTTTGTGTTGACTCGCAAACATGTGACACGCCAGGCACGTTCACATTCTTGTTCCTTTCTTTCTTTCTTTCATGTCTCTGTATGTAACATAGTTACATAATGTTTATTACTGGGACACTGATTTATAATGGCATGTATTGCTTTAGTGTCTATAGCCAAAAAATATTAATAGGCAAATAGACACATTTGCCCAATTAGCCCACCACTCCACACGTGCAAGTAACCACTGCCCAAAATGTATCCGTTTTGGTTTCCATTCTCATTGGCCATAGCCTAAACAGTTTGAGACATTTTGTGGAATTTCAGCCTGTAGTTAAAGGGTTTATAAGCCAAAGGCATATTACGTCTTTCAAAACAAAAACAAGCAAATACAAATTCATAAAATATCAAAGTGCATTTTTTGAGCAACTCCTCTTAAAAGGATCCATGGGGAACAACACTTTTTAAACCTTTCCCATTTTAATCATATAGTTGTTAGAATTTTCATTTCAGTATTTTGCTCCATTTATCATTTCCTCAATCCTGAACAGTCTCCATGTCACCCAATAGAATGATGCTTCTACAATAATGCTTCACTATAGTGATGGTATTAGCTAGGTGATGTTACATGCATTTTCCTAAAGAGCTATAAAAGACTGATCAAAGATAGGTTGTCTATCTGACAGGTTCTTCCTTGTCCTAGTTAGATTGGCCATTATTTTAATCTCTATGACCATTGCCCTTGCCCAGTTATTTTGTTTGCTTGGACAGCCACCTCCAGGAGGAGTGTTGGTGCTTCCAAACTTTTTAATTTTACAATGATGGAGCCTACTGTGAACCTGGTGTAATGTAGCGGGCGTGGGCAATAAGCATAGGACATACAGTGGAGGGAAAAAAATGTTGATCCCCTGCTGATTTTGTACATTTGCCCACTGACAAAGAAATGATCAGTCTATCATTTTAATGGTAGGTATATTTGAATGGTGAGAGAAAAACGCATTTGACATAAGTTCTAAATTGATTTGCATTTTACTCAGTGAAATAAGTATTTGACCCCTTTGCAAAACATGACTTAGTGCTTGGTGGCATAACCCTTGTTGGCAATCACAGAGGTCAAATCTTTCTTGTAGTTGGCCACCAGGTTTGCACACATCTCAGGAGCGATTTTGTCCCACTCCTCTTTGCAGATCCTCTCAAAGTAATTAAGGTTTCGAGGCTGACGTTTGGCCACTCGAACCTTCAGCTCCCTCCACAGATCTTCTATGGGATTAAGGTCCGGAGACTGGCTAGGCCACTCCAGGACCTTAATGTGCTTTTTCTTGAGCCACTCCTTTGTTGCCTTGGCTGTGTGTTTTGGGTCAATAACATGCTGGAATACCCATACATGACCCATTTTCAATGCCCTGGCTGGTGGATGATGGTTCTCAACCAAAAAGGTACATGGCCCCATTCATTGTCCCTTTGATGCGGTGAAGTTGTTCTGTCCCTTTAGCAGAAAAACACCCCCCAAGCATTATGTTTCCACCTCCATGTTTGACGGTGGGGATGGTGTTCTTGGGGTCTTAGGCAGCATTCGTCCACCTCCAAACACGTCGAGATGGGTTAATGCCAAAGAGCTCAATTTTGGTCTCATCTGACCACAACACTTTCACCCAGTTCTCCACTGAATCATTCAGATGTTCAGTGGAAAACCCCAGAAGGGCCTGTACATGTGCATTCTTGAGCAGGGGGACCTTGCGGGCGCTGCAGGATTTCAGTCCTTCGCAGAGTAGTGTTACCAATTTTTTTCCTTGGTGACTATGGTCCCAGCTGCCTTTAGATCATTGACAAGGTCCTCCCTTGTAGTTCTGGGCTGATCCCTCACTGTTCTCATGATAATGATCATTGAAACTCCACAATGTGAGATCTTGCATGGAGCCCCATTGTTCCCCACAATACAGCCAAGAAGATCTGACGTCCGTTCAAATTGGACACAGTTTTATACAGCCCCTCCCACCCCTCAGTCATTGGATAGAATTTGTTGAGTGTGCTTCCTGGGTGGGCGTGTCCCGTCTTGCCGACCCTATCTCTGTCCGTGGGGCCATCTGGTGACCTCAGAGGCAGACGAAGAAGACAGTTGAAGGGGGGCTGGCGCCAGGAGATCTGATAGGAAACCTCTGCTAGCTCTTGTTTACTTTTCCCCTTCATTGTCCGCATCAGTGGGTCCAGCTAAAAGGCAATAAACCTGTCTTCCTATACATTCTATGTCCTTCCCTTAATCTCTTGACATATGGTCCTACTCCTGGAATGTACTGATTAACATTTATCACCCTAGCCTCCCCATCTCTAAGTTTACCCCCACAGGCCCGGTGTGCTATCTAATAGCACACACTCTTTACTAAAATATTTCACAATATTATGCTAGCTCCATTCCGCAAGCAGTTCGGTTTGTTTCTATATTGACTAACTGTCATCTGTAGAAACAAGAACCAACCTCTAAGTTTGCATAAAACGAAACTGCCTATTTTTTACAAGACAGTAATCATTTGCGATCTACACATCTAATGGAATCATAACACCGTAATCAAACAAATCACCAATCTCAACACATTATATTTTGCATAGATTATAAGTGGAAGTTTGTGGCACATATGTTGGGAGATTCGGGACATCATTATCAAGTGACGACGTTGTCAGCAAAACATAACGGTACTGTCTCCAATCTTGGCTAGCTAGTGAAAGTGACATTTCCTTTTTGCAAAAGCTAAACACATTTGCGGGCAGACAACATTTCTAGTCTGATAGATGAACCGAACCAGACAATTAGTTGTCTAGTAATCTATGGCAGTTTCCATTTATGAATGAAATCTTGAGTAATGCAAGAAAACATCCAACTAATTAGCCAACTACACTGCTGAGGAAACAACTGTTCCAGCTCCACAGCTGAGCTGATGAGCTTGCCTATCAAGATATCGTGACTCACCTCGACATTGTTATCACTTTCAAAGACCAAGGACATTTCCAAATTTGCACCACCATGCAACACAGGAACAGCCTCTTCTAACGTTAAAAGGGAGGCTGTTTTGGTGCTAGCGTAAGCTAAGAAATGAAAAAAAAGTTAAATAATAGCATACCCTTTTTCTGGTGTTTTATTAACGACAACATCCACAGGGAATACAGTTACAGGTTTTTGTCAGGTGGAGTTTGTGATATTTACACAACTATCATTGTTAAAGAAACACTGCTGTCAGTGGCCGCTATGGGGTCTAAAGGTTTAACGCATTAACTGCCACGGAAATCTCTGTCCCCTTAGAGTGCCAGAGGCCAACATTCCAAATGCACAAATATGCACTAAATAAGTCACTCAAAGGGTACTCAAGGCTTGGATACTCTGGCCCAAATGCAGAACATAATAAAGAACCATTCAAGCAGGGGTGGGAAAATATTTTGGCTCGGGGGCCACATCAGGATTTTAAAATGAAATGGAGGGCCACATTTGTTTTTTTATTTTGTTAATCATAATTGATTTGGAGGCCAGAAAGGGCAAAAGTTAAAACATACATTACATATGTACAGTAGATCCCATATAAGGTGTAAATTGTTAAAATTCTGACTTGGATGTATAAGAATGGGCTGGTGAGTAGTTTTTTTTATTCCCCCCCAAAATAATTGTATTACATTCCGTGGGCCGGATGGGACAGCCTCGCGGGCTGTAGTTTGCCCACCCCTGTTTTAGAGGCTAGTGGCACGAGAGTGTTGCCCATTACGTTTCCACATATATTGCTTTACAAAATCACTTGTTGGGTGATGTTCCCATTTATTCAGAATACAATGCATAAATTGGTCCAATACAATACGTTTCTATAAAACAGTGCATTAGGTACCTGTGATACCTAATATTCATGTGAACCCAACTAAGGTATTGTCTTCATATCAGTTATTGGATATTTGTATACATTCTTTGTTGTATATCATTGCATATGTGGAGAACATAAATCTACTCTAAAGGTAGCTGGGCTCAACAGAATAAATTTCCCGTCAACAAAGGCATGAGTATAATCTCTATAGACGTAATATACCTGCTGGTGAGCCCAGCTATCTTTGAGTAGGTTTATGATGCGCCACGAATACAAAACAATGCACAACTAAACATTTGTAACAAATATCTGATCTCTAAAATGCAGACAATTTCTGAGCTGCGAGAAAAGCAACGCCCAAGCCGTGGCATTTGCTAGGGATTTACAGGCAGAAAAACACACTTCCCCAGAAAGAAACTATGGACTTGTTGATTAAGAGAGTGTTCATTTTGAAAATTGTGAAGGACTTGGTCGAAAAGTGGCAGTATTATTTAAAGGAGAACGTACTTTGGTTGCCCTCTCTCAACTCGTTGCTAAAATTTAAGACAGAGCATTTGAAAGCGGTTCCCCAGGCCAATCTGTATGCTCAAAATTGCTCGTAATTGAATCCATTATAATTTTTATCACTGTCGCTGTCCCAGCTAAAAACAATATCTCAGCAATTTTTTTCTCTTTAGGATAATTTAGAGTATGTTTAGTTACTAGCTAGTAAGTGCCTATTAACATTCACACATAATGTAATATAATCCAATCACAGCCATTCAATTCATTCATTTCATTTTTGACAATGTTTTATGTGGAATTTACCCAGCAACATCAATTTGATTGGACAGAAAACATGATATTACATGTTTTGTATTTTGGGCAACTATGTTAGCCCTCAGAAATTAAGAACTTTCATAGTTTAGACTCATATATGCGCCCAAGACACAGAGTGAGCTAATCAATTGTAACAAATACCATCAAAATGTAAGAGATGTCAATGTTTAGCGCATACTACAAGCAATTCTTTCTTCAGCATTTGGCCATTATATCTTGTCCACATCCCAATGAATGTAATAGGTGTTCATGCACTGCAGGAAACATTTGTCAAAAAGGTAACAAAATAACTTAAGGGCCTCTGGCCTTTTCTATGTGCCTGGGGCTCACAGTCTGGACCTGACTATCTGGTTGGTTCTCCCCAATGTGGGGCACCTGTAACCAGTTGTCCCTAATTGGGGAGCATATTTAAGTTACTCTGTTGTGTTAACTTGTTTGGTTCTTTGTTGGTGTCAGCCTGATTTGCTGCTCCTTGGTTTACGGTTTGGTCTCCCTTTTTTGTTGTTTGGCTTAACTGAGTTTATACGTTTTGAGTTTAGTAGAAGGAACTAATAAAATGGATGTACACTACTTGCTCTGCACATTGTGTCCTGCATAAGATCCAAGCAGAGCTGGACCACGAAGGGGCTCCTCAGAGGTAAAGTGCTATTCTTTGAGGAGGAGGACCTCCGTGGTCCAGCCCTGAATCTAGAATCTGCAAAATATTTTGAAAAGCCTTGAGAGTGGAAACAGAATTAAGAAAGAGTAGGGCTTCATATGAGGCTGTAGTATTTCAAAGCCAGTGAAAATTAATCAATCTGAGAACCCTGCAGTATCATGGCCGTTACAAAACAATATTCTGTTCAATTTTATAGCAGACAGCATTCACCTTCAACCAATGAAGACACGATCATGTCTGAAACACGTCCAACCACTCATAGTAGGGCTGTAGACTGTAAAACAGCCCAAATAGTTTCTAGAGGTGAATTTTCCCATGAATCTCTGAAGGCTATATTAGTATTGAAACATACAATACCCCACCATAAACGTTTATTGACATGCAAGTCATATTAATCAAACACGATTGTGCCTATTTGCTAGAAGCTGTTGTAATGAATAGCTTTTATGGACAGCAGGCGTTTCAGCACTGATTGATAGTGTTTTATAATACAAAGTACTGAACAAAACATTATGCTGACTGCTGGAAGAAAAAAAGACAAGCCGTTCAAGTGATGAATAGCAGTATCGCTAAGATATTGTAATGACCCCCTATGTGGATAGATTGCTTCTGGTTGTGTGTGTTATGATATATAATATATAATAATGATATGTGTTATATCACCACAATGATAGCTGTTTTGTCAACATTCTAGAACGGCAATTGACTTATGGATAATAGAATATGTTCCGTGTTCTTCGTCTGTTTTTTCACACGATGAGTGTAGCATATAATAGAGAAATTAATATTAGGGTACTGGTTGCCTCTCCTGCCCTGGAGTCTGGTAATGACTTCCACTGGGTTTTAATGCACCATAAAAGCCAGAACATATTCTGACACACTATATTGTGCAATGCCCCATGAAATGGTACTTAACTGATGGCTGCCATACACTACATTACTGTATTTGTAATGGTCTGTAACTGCCGATTTTATGACACTATATCATTTAATGGCCCGTGATGGATATGACATCAAACCATCCCCGTCATTGATCCAGCTGCTCTACCACATGGTGCATCTGGTTGTTAACCATTTCCTTGCTAAACACCTAGTCGACATAAACTTGCTTATGAGTCGCCTATTGCATATTGTCATTTTTTCATTCATTGACTAGAAGGAAAAAAACCTCAAGAGGGGAAAATAAAAGAAGAGGAAGAGAAAAATAAGAGGATTGCAAAGTAAATAGATAAAAGCAAGAAAGAGGAGATGAAGAGATTAGAGAATAGTACCCTTCATCCTGCCATCACCATTTGTGCTCCTCCCTCCTTTCTCACCCTACCCTCATCCATCTTCATTCTGCCCTAAGAATTAGCTGTGCCGGGTTCCCACAATTAGGCGTCCAGCTGGGCCTCAGCTCAGTGACAGAACTGATGTACCCTTCACTCTCTTTGCACCTAGAAACAATATAATACTCTGCTACATGTTTTTCTTCCGGGGGATGAAACAATATAAAGGAAGAGTGTCTGTATGTCCAGTTTAGACTGACCAGTTGTCCTTCAGTGCTCTGCTAAGGGAGGTTGTAATAAATATCTTATATAACAATATATCTGCTATAGCATGCCAGTATTCAGTCATTGTAGGATATACATTTGATTGGAAATAAAAACCTCATTGATTTTGTGCAAGTTTTTTGTGCAAAGAAAGACAGAGCGAGAAAGAGGGTTGGCTGGTGGTCAAAATAGAGAAAGAAGGACACTAAAGGGAACCAAGGTGAGTGCTGTGTTTCTGACTCCTTGCCTTCGGCAGCCACTCACGTCTCATCGCTCCTTACTCAGTTTATTTCTCTCTCGCTTTCTTTGTGATAATCAATGTCACCTCTGCACCTCTCACACTCCACATTGCGTGTGTTATACTTATCACAGCCATCTTGAGACCAAAACACACAGACAAAAACACACTTTTCACGTTGTGTCAATTTGTTTGCTAAATGAATAGTTTTCTAGTTCTGTACTGCTAGACATAACCCTTCTGAGGCTGAAAGAATGTAGGTGGAGACACCCCTCTGCATCAAGTAAATGTATAGGGTGGCACTGAGTGTTTTGCTTGAATAACCTATAGATTTTACCCATGTCAATGCACATTATCTTCATCCTCTCTATTGTGCATGATAGGCCAGAGCTGCTCCCCTGTTTACAGAAGTTCTCTTCGCTCATTGCTAAACCAGCAAAACGGAGACCTATATTGCATTTCCGTGGTAGGCATGCAAATACTATACATACATATCCCAGCGCATGCGCCAAGAGCAGCAAAGACTGCCAAACGCAGGCTAAAAAGGTGAACAAACTTTATGCTTTCAGGTGAGAATCTATCCAGCTCTATTATTTAGTTTGGCATGGCAACTGAACATTGTTTGAACTAGGTCTAAGAAACTTCCAGTTGGAGTTCAAATTGGGCTGAATAGAAGTGTTTTTAGTGTTTTGTTAGATGTGCAGGCCAGACTCTCACTTGTACAGAGGCTGAAATGTGAGAAAGATGAAAAGAAGGATAAAGAGGAAGACAGAGAAAGGAAGTGGGAGCGAGAGAGAAAGGGAGGGAGAGGAGAAGTGTAAGTGAAAGCTACTTGACAACTTGCTATGAACTAATTTTTGCTACAGCCTAGCACTTTCTTCCTTTAGCTTCTCTAACACGCCCCTGCTTTCTATTTTCACAAATCCACACTGAGAGAGTGTATGTATGTGTGTTTGTGTGGGTGTGCATGAATGTGCACCATGTGAGCCACTAGATAATGGGTGAGGAAAATGACTTGTTTCCCTGTGGATAGGAAATTATACTGTTTAGAAAGATAGCCCTGCATATGTGTGTGTATTTACACAACATTAAAAAAGTAGGGGAACACTACACGGTCGCGGTGTGTGGTGGAACCATTCGCAGACATTTTTGAAAGAAACTGTGAATTTAATACTGTACACGAAAAGTAAAGGTGCTGGATTAAACAGCAAAACGTATATCTAACTAAACAACAAACACACTGTGAACACTTACAGATAAAACAGGTAGCGTATCCACAGAACAATGACAATAAACAAGACAGGACCGTGTACGTTGTGTGAAGAAACAAACAATAAACCCAGAGGTGCCCAGAGGCACCATGTGTCATGCCCTGACTGCGAGCCCCGAGGCACAGATACGGCCAGGGGCCCCCAGCCAGGACATGACAAACACGTTATCATCACAGATGTTACACCAAGCCAATTAATCTTTCTTCAGGGATATCAATCAATGTCACCTGTTTTGGTGCAAACATGTGCTCTGGAGACAACTCCCCAAAAAAGAATTGTTTTGCAGGTGGAGGCCACCGACAATTGTTCCTTTCCTGACAGATTATTCTCTAGTTATGCATTTTACTTGTGTCCTTGTCACTACTGGTTGCATGAGGCGTTCAGAGTCCAGCTCCTCCTGGGTGGCACATCCATATGTGCTGTAGCAAGAAGGTATGCTGTGTCTTCCAGTACATTCTTCAAGAGCATGGAGGAGAAGCCAGGTCTGGCCCGTAAGTTCCCCAGACCTGAATCCAATTTAGAATCTCTGGGACAGCATGTATCTGTGCATCTGACGGCACCAAGGAGCACCACAGACTGACACCATTTCTAAATCAAGGTTCCTTACTTTCGCTAATTGAGGATTCAACTGTTTTTTATGTCAGTAGCAGTCTAATTGTCGTGAACAACATAAAATCCTGTATTGCGACACTTTTGGATATTGTCTTCAATGAGCAAGAAAAAGCAGAATGGAATGGATGTCTGACAGACCACAGAAGCCAGCGACATCATTTGTGCCTCTATGACTGGCCCAAATATTATTATAACATACATTTTGAAACCCTGGTCAAAAGCAACCGTATTATCCCTAATTGTTCAAGTTGAATTACCTCGAGTCCATGGAATAGCTGAGCTATTTCTGAATTAACTGAAAGAGTTGAGTTATATGAACCTGACCTTAAAACACTAAAATGTACGCCTCCCTACTGAACGAGAACACTGATCTACAGAATCGGGTAAACAAGGTTGTGGATTTCTGGCAGAACAAGTCTGAAGAGCAGTCTCCTACTGTGTATGACTAAACCTTAAGTTTTAAATACAAAATATGGGGAACTGTTTATGTAAGTTATTGTAGAGAATAACCCACTTTTTTATTTTGAGAAATGTTACAAAGCTTATGATGTACATTATTGAAAGAAAAGTGAATAACTATTCTCTGGACAGTGACAATGTAGTTGTTAATGTTAAACGTGTACATAGAGTAGAGAAAATCTTGGCAGTGGTTCATAACTGTGATATGTGGCAACAACTGATAGTTAGACCTGCCTGAAGTAAACATTCATATGACTTTTTTTCTTTGAAACCTAATTACCCCTAAACGTGTATCATTTAATTTCTTTGTATACCTATATAGTTGATTTATGTGTTTTAAAAATACTTAGTTGTAAACCAGTTAATGTAGCCAATGTATTCCACGTACTGAATCACTATGTAAGTGAGAAATCTGTTTTTAAACGAATAAAGAAAGGGACATTTTCTATGCAAACATGTCATTTGTATTTTGTTTTTGCTATATAACAGAGAGAATAGAGGGGGTAATGGAAAAACATATATTTGAACCTCTCTAACCCGTCTTTCGGTGGAAAAGAGAGCAATCGATGAAGAAACAGAAAGTACATTTTGTGCCGCTTCCGTTAAGGAACAGCATTGTAGCCTGGACGCTTACTCTTTACACAAGCCTGTAAGAAGGATCTTTTAACGCAATTGAGTGTTCTCAACTAGGCCTTTATCACAATTCCAAGCTGAATTATGCAACATGCAAGCATTGTCAGATAAAATAAAAGGTATGGTTATAGATATTTTCTCCAAACTATCTTATGTAAGGATGTTAAAAAACAAGAGGGGAGCTGAGGTGACCAAGAGTTTTTAATTGTTAATATAAAAAACTAATGAATGAACAATATCATACACTTTGCAACCGAGTCAGATTTTAAAGCATCAGTAATTGAGCATTATAACAGGATCTTGAAGGAGAAGATGTGGCATTATTTTACAGTGAATAACACATGTTGCTAATTTGATGTGATTCAGGAGTTTGTAAACAGCTATAACCACAGCTATCACAAGTCTACACGTATGAAGCCGGTCCAAGTATTGGTCAAGAACTCAATAGAGGTTTTTAAAAATCTTTACAGTCCGTTTCCACTTTGTAAAAATCATAATACTCTAAGGAATACAGCCCAAGAGGGTGAAACAGTAAAGTCAGAGCATTGGTACGACCATCAAATAAACCCTCTCTGGGTTCCAGGGATTCTGGCTCAGCAAAACTTGTCATAAAAGCTTGAACTTGAGGGTCTGCCTTTTGCATCTCAGACTACTCGTGCTCCCACAAAACCTTTACTTTTAGGTCTTAATCGTTCTGTTAGGATTTTGACTTGTCTTTTGAGTCAAAGCACTGTCACAGGTGTAATAGAGTAAAAAACATTTGCGGACATTTTAAAGAAAACAGAGATTTATTTCAACAAAACAAAAGAACATGTACTTACCGGTTAAACAAAAGGTGCTCGACAATACAGCTTTAGTAAAAAACAGAACAAACACCAAGCGTGACGTGTACTTACAGAGAAGCTACTTACAACAATGAATCACACCGAGGGACAAAACAACGGAACATATATACACACACACCTGTCTCAAAGTGGGAACAGGTGCATGTAAACAGTCACGTGTCTGGGTCTGGGGTGTGTTCATACGAAAAAGTGTTCACATACAATCTCCAGAACTGGTGCTGTGTTGGATAGAACGTTACAAGCATACATTTTCTGGGGCAAAAACTGTGAAAGAAACATACATTAAATAAAAAATCCTTAGGTATACCATCTATGATTGCATAACCGTCAAAATGATAGGGTCCAAACTGCTTTTCGCCACCCTTCAAGGCATGCTGATTAAAGATGTTTTACGTCTCAGCCACATATTCCAACCACTGTGTCAAACTGCTAGAATAGGCCTTGTATTGACGTCTGTAGTTATCTGGTAGGGGAATGGCTATAGAAGCAGCGGGGTAAAAACTTTGTTTGGTTGGTTTTCAGGCAGGCTGTTGAATTTCAGACAACCTTCACATTATTGCCCCAATACATTTCCATTTCGTTATGGAAATCAAACATCTCATGATGTATTGTTTCATACCACGTCATAAACTTCCCTCTCTCATTGACTGACATTTGATCGGCTCCATACATTTTAGGACCAGGGTTGGGACCTATGAAATTGAGATTTTGCTCAGAGCTGAAAAAAAGTAGAAAACCAACCAACCAAAACCGAGAGCTTCGGACATTTGAGAGAGTTTCATGTGGAGAAAGCTAAGATGTTCAATATAACCCTGGGTAAAAGCATGACATGACAACAATATTTTACTTCCTTGAGTTAAGGAAGTTAAGATGGGGGAGTCATGCCTTGCTCTACTAATGGTTTTAAAACAAGGTATAACCGCGTGAATTATGTGCTATGAAAGTGTAGGTTCTGTATTTTTTTTTTTTTTTTTAAATCAGGCCCCTCAGTCTGTGATGCGTAGGAGAGGCAGGACCAAAACGCAGGTGCAATGTAGAGTTTTTATTTCTCTAGGGAAATACTCCCGAAGGAGGAGAACAAAACAAAAGGGTGCTCAGTAGCACACAGGTAAATAATAGGTAAAACACAAAGGCACAGAGAACCAGCGCATCCGCTGAATATCGAAAGCAGTGCTACCGTGCATATGCTCTCCACGTACAAGTAACAATAAGGGACACAAGGACAAGACACAGGAGGGATTATATGGCAGCTCAACAGGTTGCACCTGTAGGGAATTAGGGAAGGGCACATTCACAGGACATGGGAAACAGGACAACACGAACGATGATGACTAGAACTCCGGCAGCGTCGCACGCCGGCTCACCACGCGCAGAGGTGGGGGCGGGTCCCTAGACGGGGACGTGACACAACCAACGACTTTTCACCCTTGAAGGTCAAGCTAGATACATATATAGGTATGTGCATGCCTGTTGGGTCATTCTGTCGGGTTTCAAAATCATATATATTTTTTTTAATCAAAGATTGAACATAGAACTCGTGGACATTTTCAATTACGCCTGCATCATCCAAAGGCGCTTTACATATTGGCCAACGCTTTTCGTCATTTTTGTGGTTTAGGTTGTTAATTTATTGATTATAATTGGTATGGCATGACGGATACTTTTTTATTGATGACACACCAGCTGGCAAACTTACATGCCCCTGGATGCCATAACGCTAGTTTATGCTTTTCATAGCAATAAGGTGAGTGACATGTACGGTTATAATCATGGCACTTGTCAGTTGCTGAAGTTGGAAAGGACAGTCATCATCTATGCATATTGAACAGTTATAGCAAAATGAGCTTGTGTAGCCTACATGACACACTTTACGTACGTATGGTGAGCCTATGAATGCTTTAATATTTGTAATACCATAGCAATGGTTGTCTTTTACAAACAAATACAACAATATGTGGATGCGGTTGTGGTGTGTTTTGGAATTTCAAGATGGCTGAATCAGATCTGCTATGATATAGAACCACAACTTTGATACCAAGCAATCTTTCAAATTTGACTATATCAGAGAACGCTATAGCTTCATGAATGGATATAAACCCACTGCTCTCTGAAAATTAAAAGCTTTTTTATACCTTCTAAGTCTGATACCTGGATTCAACAACTGTGCCAGACAAATGGCAAAACATAATTTGTTGCTACCTGCGTTCAACGGAATAATAAGATGAGCGCTTTTACTGTTAATTATCTCAAATGAGTTTCAGCCTTCCTCTTTCAGCCCCCCCCGAAAGTCGCGATCGATATAGGGAGCGAAAGTATCACCCCTTTCCACTGCCCAGCCATCGAGCTCAACCATCCCTCCAACGGATTGTCCACCCCTGAGTGCTCGTGCATCCTTTCGGATAGCGTCCACAGCCAATCAAGAGCTTTGGTGACAGACCCATCCGGGGCAGTATTGTTAGGGATGAACGTACAACACATGTCGACGAACATGGAACAGACCCCACCTTTCTCTGCTAGTAGCATATCCTGGGCCATACCATTTGGTGGTTTTGCACCGCCATCAGAGAAGTAGGCCCCAGTTCCTCCGAGATGCCTTCAATCGCATCCCTGGTCAAATTGGAGAGACGCAGGACATTATAGTGTACATAGTTTATACGGTCAACATTTTTGTTGGGAGTTACCGGAAATAGCGCAGAGAGAATCGGAATGTTTTCAAACCCAGCTGCGATTTGATCGGCCAACTTGTACTCGTTCGGGACACCCCTGGGGACGCCGATAGCATCTATATAGGTGGGGGACCCAAGCGACAGGTCAAAGAGAGAGGTGCTACGCCTCCAACGCAACACATGCCGCCTCCTGCGTTGGGTCAGTGTGCCAGTAGACCCGGCGTCAGGGCGCCGCCAGTTGTCCCCCACCAGTACCAAAGGAGCACCCAGCCGTACCATTGCGCAACTGCCAGAGACCCTGCCGGGAATACGGGATACTAATAAATTATTACCACACAGATAGTACAACCCCGCTCAAGCCCACCGTCCAAATGATCCGCCCTTGTCGTGGGTGCCCTCGGGATGGCCCCATATGATTGAGTAGCTGGTTTTACATGGGTGACCTTGAAACAATTGAAACCGTACTTAGGGCAGAACGGATTGAACGGGCCGGGTCTGGGGGAATTGTGAACCTGGGGAAAGAGCAAACCTAAGGTGGAACAGGTGGGTGGCGACGCCATTTCCGTCAGGGCAAGCATGCAGTTGAAACCCCACTGGTCCTCTGGATACAGGGGTGCGGGTTCCGTAAATAACTGGGGTCTGGCCGAGGCGCACGCCACGCAGCCTCCTAGGTGTTGTTCTTTAGCATTATTAGCCAACCAATCTAGCCAGAGGTTAGAGTCTGCGTAACCTGTAGCGCGTGATTTAATCGTAAGGGGGGGTCATACGGGAGTAGTCTGTAACGACCACCGTTCCGTTCGTGGGCTGGAGCTGCTGGCTCAGTTGGGGATTGCCAGCAGCGGTCCAACTCACCACCACCAGACCCATCCGGTCTGTCCCTGGCTTATCGGCTCCGATAAGGAACGCCAAAGTATGTGGGTGACCTAGGTAATGTTTGGACTCCCCCAGCGTGATGGGATTGCCTGTTGCACCGTAATCACGCTGTAGTGTAATTTTGTCCCACCCGCTCCTTTGTGACTCTGGTCTCCAGGTGCCGGTGAAGTCGAACACACTCTCCCACCCTGAGCACCACCCCCCTCCCGGACCGCCCCCTGTACAAATAGATTGTGCGGTATGAGACCTACAAGCATATAAACCATATCCCCTGTATGCAGTGTGCTCCCCCTCACAATTCAGCACGTCACATAGGTCAAAAGAGAATGACGTGGTGGAGTTAGGGGGGTAGTACAGCTGGATTTTCCCCATGTCTCTGTCTCGTCCTGGGCAGGCGACTTCCTCTCCGCTACTGCTGGGCAGAAAGGCCAGGAGACTCCATAGGTGGGTCCACTTCATCCTGGTTCAGCATCGGTTGAGTCGAGTCGTTCAGGAGGTCCCCCAGGGACCGCTCGGGTGGCACTGCAGCGGTGCACTGGGACCAGTGGTACCACGTCTCGCCTTTTCCTTGCAGTCGCACCGCGTGAGACCTCCAGTGAGACCTCCGGTCCGGTCCACCGTGGTTCGCTCCACTTCCGTTTTATCACCTTCAGCAATACCCACGGAGTGTCAGGAACGGTCACTGGAGTCTCACCCGCTCTCCCACCTGTTGGTCCAAACCTGTAACGAGAGCTCGTAACTCATTAAATTGGGCCTTACTGCATCCTGACATCTTTTCCGCACCCAGGGACAAGCCTGCCCCCGGGCCAGGGAACTCTCTCTTTGTCAGTAGTTCGTAGGGGGTGAACCCCGTGGCCTGGTTCACTGATGCTCTTACTGACATGAGGGCCATGGGGAGTGCGTCAACCCAATTCAACCCCGTTGTAACCTGAATTGTTTCCAATTTGTTTTTTATGGTGCGGTTCATCCGCTCCACACGTCCCTGTGACTGGGGGTGGTAGACTGTGCCAAATGAATGATACAGGCCCAACATGGCCTCCACTTGCTGGAGGTGTTTGTTTTTTAAATGGGAACCGTTGTCAGATTTTACTATCTCAGGGAACCCGTGCCAGGGGATGTAATGGTTGATCAGACACTTCACCACAGTACAGCTGTCCTCCTTCCGGGCCGGCCACGCCTCGGGCCACCCTGTGAATCTATCTACACACATGAGAACTTACTTAAACACCCTCACTCGTTCCCCAATGTCTGTGTAATCGATTGTGATCTTGTGTTCAGGCTGACACGTCAAGGGGAAGGTGCCCATTTCAGGATGTATTGTGGGGCGCACATTGTGATGTGTACATACCGAACAGTGGTCTGTGAAGTCTTTTACCATGGCTTTCAGGAACGCGTGCCACCTGTGACAGAGACTTCTCAATGTCTGTGGTGGTCCGATGTGACCCGGGCCATGGGCCTCCTGGATCGACGTCCGTCTTAGTCTGGGTGGTAGGGCCAGACGACCGTCTGGTCCCCTCCAGAGCTCCTCGACATGGGTGGCCCCTCTCTTCAACCACACCGACTTTTCCTGTGGGGAGGTTGCCTCCTGGGCAAACTGAACATGTTCTTTAGATAACGGGCCCGTCATTTCCGGCAATGCTCGTACCACCAGTGCCTGTCCAACCTGATACCCCGCCGCCCTTTTTGCTGCCTGATCTGCTGCGTCATTTCCCTTGGCCACCATGGTGCCTGACACATCGTGTTCCTTACATTTCAGCTCTGACACCTTTTGTGGTTTCAAAATTGCCACTGCCCATGCCCTCATCTCTGGCTCATGTTTAATAGGTTGATTTCCTGCTGTCAGATACCCTGCCCGTTCCCACTGCGGTATCTCGACTTGTATTGCTCCCACTGTGTATGCTGAGTCAGTGTAAATGTTCACCACTTTCCCTTCTGCTTTCTCTAGCGCGGTAAGCACTGCAACGACCTCTGCCCTCTGTGCTGACAGGCGGCCTACCAGCGCATCGGCTGTCACTGTAACAAATCGAGATCCTTCCCTTCTTACCCTGCTCTCAGTTCCCCCGTTGACTCTTCCCTGAAACAGCAGCCATCTGTGAACCAGTCTTCCCCTTCCGCTATAGGCTTGTTTTCTAAGTCTGGTCGAAGTTTGCTTTGTAACTGAACGATCAGTTCACACTGGTGTGGCTCTCCGCCCCCCATCCTGTCTGCCATGTTCATCCCTTTGTGTGTGTATGTTGTGTGGTGCAGTAAGTATTTTCGTCAGTCGCTGTTGTTTGAGGGAAGTCATGGTGAAAGTCTGTGAATTCACATATGCCACTGTGCTGTGTGTCGTCAGTACTTGTAACGGGTGCCCCATTACTAGATGCTCTGTTTTTTGGATGATTTTTGCTACTCCTGCCACGTGTTGAGTACACCCTGGGTGCCGTTTTTCTGGCCTTTTCCATTGCTATGATTCTGTACGTAAGTACCTGCCTAACTCCCCCTTTTTTCTGAAACAGAACCCCATTAACAGTGCCTTCTGTGCCAAGGTTGTGCCCTCAGGGATGTCGCAGGCTTCTAGCGTGTGCCGTAACACTCGATTAAACAGACCGGGAGACAGTGAGAACCCCTGCGGTAACCTGGTTTAGCGATACTGGAGGCCCCTCTGAGTGAAAGAAAATATGTCTCTGCGGTCCTCTGCTAAGGGGAGGCAGAAGAAAGCATTAGCCAGATCAATACTGGTGAACCAGCAATGGGCCGGTTTTAAAACTGTGCAGTAATAAGTAGGGATTGGGTACTGGAATCGTAGGGGTAATCAACATCTGGTTGATAGCGCGGAGGTCATGCGCCATACGGTATGTACCGGTCTTCCCATTCTCTATCGGTAAAATGGGCGTGTTCCATTGCGATGTCGACCCTACCAGTACCTGTGACTGGTAGAGGCCCACTACCGCTTTGTCTAACCCAGCCGTTGCGGCCGGTTTGTGGGGATCTGAAAGGTAACTGGGGTGATTTTGGCTAGGCCCACGTCGGTGGGGCCCTGAGACCATAAGGCCTCTGGTAAAAGGGTCAATAGTGCGGCAGCATCAAGGTGGTCCATGTGAGCGCGTAATAACCTCATGTTCTAGGATGACCGTGTCCACTGTGCCTGCTGCCATGCGATAAGTCTTACAAGAGGGAGAAAAAATGACAGTGGGTCACAGAGTATTTTCCCAATTGGTTGCCGAGGCGGCCCTTTTAACCATGGGGCCCAGATCCCGAGCCTGATGCTCCGGATGCAAGGCCAGCGAGACATGGGGCACCGCCTCAGCTGACATGCGATACCACTCGACCTGGTCCACCTTGAGCCGCACGCCCGCCGCTACGCCCTCAGGTCCTACCCACAGATAGTCACACTCAATGAACCACCGGTGGCCCTGTAACAGAGATGAGAATGAATCCCTATATACCTTATCATCATTGCGATCATAAAACAGTAACATTAGGGGGTTCGGTCGGGGGAGCATAGGGTCAGAGGGCCCGGAACCACCGCTTTTGTTATGTGTAAAACCTTGATATGCCCTCGTCCTCAGGTTGCTCGGGAGAGAGCAGGCCCCAGAAGATGTCAGCGACTTGGGGCTCTTCCTGCCGCAGCAGCCATTGTCCGTTTCCCACCTGTGGGTCCCCGCAGGGTAGGCGAGTGCCATCACGCAGTAGCAATAAAAGTCCATCCTACAAAGGCATGTAGCAAAGTCTGGTGTCCGAGCGCCACCGGGAGAGGTTTAGTGAATGGCAGTTCTTGACTTACCCCGGAGAACCCGACCAGGCTGACCGTGCGTGTTGACATCAATTGCTCGCTCACCGGAGTGTTGAGAGTGGAAAATGTAGCTCCGGTGTCTACCAGGAATGGCAGCGGCTGATGATTTACAGTCAAAGTCAATGATGGGTCAGCCTGGCTGCTCGAGGACGGTTCTCCTGGGGTGTGTCACTGTTGGTTCTCTCCTCCCCAGTTCCAGGGCTCTTCGGACATGGGGTATTGCCCCCCGTGGGGACCGGAGTTGGCGTTAGGGGGAGAGGGGCCCGGTGGGTACCGCGGCGGCTGGTAGCCTGACCCCTGCTGTTGGAACGGTGGCCTGCGGTAACCGCCTCTCGGGGGTCCCCCTCTCCCTCGTCTGGGTGGCGGGTAGGTTGGGTCGGGGCACTCCTTGGCCCAGTGTCCTGTTTGAGCACAAGAGAAACAAATCCTATACCCTGGGTGTTTCAAGACCCTCCCACCCCGATAGCCTCCCCGACCCCCTCTGTATCCGCCTCGCCCCTCATACGGCCACCCGTGGTCTGAGTACGGCTGATCCCATGGCGGGGGAACCCCTGGGGCCGGCGGAGCGGCCACTACTAATTGTTGAACTGGATCGGACTTTCTCTTTTCGGTGGCCTCCTGTATAGCCTTCCCCAGTTGCAATCTTAAAGCTGGGCCTGTAGAGTCTTTAACTGTGTGTCTTTTTCTTTTTTCTCATCTATGGCCCGCTGCAGATGATGTACCACGTGATGCTCCCACACAGTTGAATCAGCCCCGGGTAGATCAGGGTTAGCCATAACCATTTCCCTGACGGACCCCCTTCTAAGACTGCCCTCCTAAACCACTCTCTCTGGGATCCATCTTTGCCTGGGTGGCACCCGGTGTACTGAGTCCACTTTTCCTTAGCTCTGGCTAGATAGTCCCACGGGGCCTCCCCTTCTTCCCAATCTATTTTTGGTGCGACAGCTTGATTAAGCACGGGAAACTGATCTCTCATGGCGGCTGCTATATTCCCCGCTACTCTAAAAAACGGGAACTCATCAGGGAGTTTAGCAATCTTAGCTCCAGCCTCTACGTCTGCCAATTCGTGCTGTGTCAACGCGATTCCATAACAAATCTTCCACCAACCCCACGGGCTTAGTCCCGTCTGGGTCAAACTCTTTCACTACCTTCTTTAGCATTTATTTAACTTTATTCGCCTTTCTCCTTTTTTACTTTTCTTTGCTTTTTTTGTTACCACGTTCATAATACATTCTATTTGACCTTTCCATGATTTGCATTCCACCTTTTCCGCCATTATACACACCATTCACAGCACAGTTACCACAAATATACAATTACAACCATTCAACACACAGATTTTCGGATACGCCACTTCTAGGATTTAGTTCGGAATATCTTAAAATTCCGGGCCTTGAACCCAAATAGTTTGGAGGTTACTTCTCTGGGCCTTTAACCCAACTAGTTCGTCCAGAGACTCCACTCCGTCCAGGCCTTTAGTTTGGAAACTTTAATTTACACTCTTCGTACTTTTCACAAACGATTTTCAAAATTTATTTTCCTGGTCAGATTCGTATGAAAACCGGCTCTGCTTACCTTGAAGTTGCCATAGCTAAAAAACCCAAACCCTAGGAAGTGAGCAACCAATCCCCTGGTCTGTGTGCAGGTAATTTGCTGGCCTGCACTTTCTAAAAAACGCATGCAAGATCCTGGTACTCAGGAGGAATAGGCACAGTTGGGGCACAAGTCAGACTGGGGCACCGTAGTTGTACGTAGAGACTACCCAAGACACCTGCCCCGACACCCCCGCGAACACCTCGTGAGAGCCCTCTGCAACTAGGAAAAGGACGGATTGTGACGGGCAAACCACGGGAGACCTAATATGATGGGGAAGTTGGGCACCTCGACAACGTTAAAGGAGAGAACCTCTGAATGGTTACCACACTTCATGCGTAATGGAGAGGTATCCTGCCTCACTGACCCCATGCCCAATGGACATTGATCTACTGACCGGATAGGAATGGTAGGTAAGACAGGCACAAGAGGGAGGGAAAATTCAGCTACTAGCCTGGCATTTGTAATTACCCTGAGTCTACCAAGGCAAGACACTGGTACAATCAAGCAATACCAGGGACAGACACCAAGATTTGCAAGTGGTCAGCAAAGGCCTCCCCAGGAATAAGGGGTTGCCTAACCTGGGGTGGTGCAGGGGTGCCACGGCTGTTGAAACCCTGTCCGGACCCAGTGGAGTGTTGCATGCGCCGTTCCCATCTCCATAGCCTCCTTCCCCGCCGGATGATGGTGGTAAGGTGCGTCCGAGCCCCCTCGGTGCTGGTTTCTTCCGGCGAGGATGTTGTCTAGGCGGTTCGTCATGGAGATGAGTTCCTAGACTCTAACTAGAAAGTAAAGGAGCGCACGCAGTGCGCTATAACATGTGATTTAGCATATACACAACAAGTAACAATAATGCACGCTGAGAGACATAAGGGGTTGTATAGCTGGTTAACAGCTGCCACCTGTTGGGAATCAGGGAGGGGTGCGTTCTGTAGGAACTAAAGTTTCCCCCCGGGTTGCAAATCAGAGAATGTCCACGCCGTTCAAGTCTTCCCAAATCATACACCTTTATTACGAATGCGCACCCGGAGATCTGTCTCACCGGACATGTAGATCTGAAGTCCGTTCACATCGGACCCCTTTAAATAGCCCCCTTTCCCACACAGTCAATGCATACAATTTGCTGCGCGCACACACAATTGCATAGACGTTTCTGCGCGTGGTTTCTGAGTGTCCGTCTCGTGGGCAGCCCCCAGCCCTGGGGTGAACCATCTGGTGACCTCTTCCAAGGGAGATGAGAATGGTGTTGTTGTGTCCGGCGCCAGGAAGTCTGCCGGACCCTTCTGGCCAGTCCCCCTCCTCTCCTTTTCCTGGGTCACTTGATCAGTCCCATGTGTGGTGGTCAGCCTAAA
>JACXGK010004287.1:9072-39268 GCA_016801125.1 Novumbra hubbsi | reverse complement strand
CCCAGGGCAAGGCCAGTAGCCTGGCCCTCCATGCACTGGGTACCCAGGGCAAGGCCAGTAGCCTGGCCCTCCATGCACTGGGTACCCAGGGCAAGGCCAGTAGCCTGGCCCTCCATGCACTGGGTACCCAGGGCAAGGCCAGTAGCCTGGCCCTCCATGCACTGGGTACCCAGGGCAAGGCCAGTAGCCTGGCCCTCCAAACACTGGGTACCCAGAGCCTGTCTCCCTGCTGCCTGACCCCCAGGCTCTTGTTTAAAGTGAGCGGAAGAGGGGCCAGCCTGGGACTCTTCAACAGGGACAGTGTTTTCAGTAAGTGTCTTGTCCCCCTCTGCCCCACTGTCCACTGGTTCCCCCCGCCCAGCCTCTGCAGGATTCGGAATGGCTGGCAGAATATCCGGGGCAGGTGCAGCGGTGGTACTGGCAGCCTGTGATTGGCTCTTCAGCTGTTTGTGGCAGAGAGGGCAAGTCTCTTGCACATACAGCCACTTCTTGAGACAGCCAGCATGGAAAAAGTGACTGCAGGGCGTGATGACAGCATTCTTCATGTCCTGCAAAGGGGTTAAAACAGGGGTTAGCCAGTGGACAGCAGTCTGCTACAATGACAGATACAAAATCTACCCTTTCCGGATGAGTTGAAGTATATAAAAAGACCCAGCTTATTTAAAGTAATCCAAAAACAATGGCCTCATTTTGAGGCCAAACATATTCCATGATCCCCCTTCAAACAAGAGGACTACCAACACAAGGCTTCCACACGGCGCCCAAACGTTGTTTCACTATCCTTGGAGATGCCTAAAACGATATTCACCCGTGGCTTTGGAAGAATTACAGACCCCTTCACTTCATCCAGATGTTGTAGTGTTCTAGATGAATTATTAACAGAATGATGGAAGGGCACAACTACAGGTGAGGGGTACCTTGTTCTTGTCAGAAGAATGGCCTCCTAGTCCTCACGTTATTGATGTTAAGTGGTTGATGGAAAACGCCAGGAGGCATGTCATTATCGGCCATGCCATTATCGGTTTACTACGAGCTGCTTCTATCTTGACACTCTACCTTATAGGCCAGATTGATACTTCGTTCCTTCGTTTGGCTAGATGGCCAGCTCTAGGAAGTCCTGCTGGTTTCAAACTTTCTCCCTTTCACAAGGATGAAGCCCACTACCCTACTGTGAACTTCAACTGCCTCAGCATTGTTTTCATAACATTGCCCAAACCCACACCATAAAGTAATTCCACCTTTGAGGTCCACAGAGTTCTTTGGACTTCACGGCTTAGACACGTACTGTGAGTTATGGGACCTATAGACAACTTCCTAAATCATCTCCAATAAATTGAATTTACCACAGGTGAAGAAAAGACGTCAAGGATGATACAGGGACCCAGACAGAGCTCGATCTGGAGCATCAAGGCAAAGGGTCAGAACTCAGTAGTTTATCCGTATTCATTTGGCCCCCAATTGGATCCACAGACGTTTTCAACTCGTCATTACAGGGAGTTTGTAGATCGTCTTGGAAGCCAACACCCACCTGGTAGCAGATGGCGCAGATGTCGTTGTACTGCTCCAGCTGCCGGTCGGAGGCGGTGGGCAGACTCTTGATCTTGTTGACGGCGTCGCGGCGCAGCAGGAAGCTCTGCCAGCCCAGCTGGGCCCGGAGCCACACGTTGTAGTACGAGTGGATGAATATGATGGTGGAGCCCATGACCGTCCACTCCCCGAACACCGTCTCCGACACCCCGTACGCCACCACCACCAGCGCCACCAGGAACTCCAGCAGCCGGTAGGTGCCGTTGACGTAGTAGATGACGTCGTCCATGTTCTCCACCGGCTCCTTGCGGAACTCCTCCACCATAAAGAGGATGTAAATGAGCAGGGTGCCCAGCACCTGGGGGAGGGAGAGGAGTTAGTGTCGGGCGGAGGAGTTGCCCCGATGTCACCGTCTGACTCCTCCGCACGGCCAAGATGAAATCCCAAACACATGTTGACATGTAGTTGTTTTTATTGAGAAGCACATAGTATCCTCCAACAGGTAGGGCGTTTTATTTCACATTTGGACATCCCCAGGGGTTCAAAACCACTACAAATTGTTTAGTTTGAAAATATGTAACATAATATATACCACAAATCTGCATTATTTCTTCGACAACTGTAAAATATCAGTGTGATGGAACATTTTATACAAAAATCAAAGATTAGATTAAATTCTGATCAGAATAACCCCTGAAAACATTTCTAGTTTTTTTATGCAATCATGAAATACAGTGTTTTTGTGGAGATTTGCAAGATTTTTGCTTTACAAAAATACACAAACGACATGTCATCCTTTTCAGCAGACTGTCTGTCCCCTACGCCACAAGAAAACTGTAGGCTTCTATATTTCATAATTCCAGAGATATGAATTGAAATGTAACAGGTGTGCTTTTCGACACCAAATTGTCTCTAACAATACATAAACAACATGTCATTCTTTGCCGAAGACTGTCCCCTACAACGTGTAAAGAACCGTAGGCTTCTATCTTTAACCTGTCCGGAGAAGAAATAGAAATGTAACAGGTGCGCTTTTTAGGTTTTTTTATGATAGTGTTTTTGTGTTCGAGATTTGGAAGGCTTCTACAGACACGTCATTCTTTTCGGAAGACTGTCCCCTACAATATGGAGAAAGACATAGGGTTCTATATGGAGAAAGACATAGGGTTCTATATGGAGAAAGACATAGGGTTCTATATGGAGAAAGACATAGGGTTCTATATGGAGAAAAACATAGGGTTCTATATGGAGAAAGACATAGGGTTCTATATGGAGAAAAACATAGGGTTCTATATGGAGAAAGACATAGGGTTCTATATGGAGAAAAACATAGGGTTCTATATGGAGAAAGACATAGGGTTCTATCTTTAACCAATCTGGAGATATGAATGGATATGAAACACGTACATTTGCACTTGAAGTAAATCATTTCTTTTGTATTTAATAAACTTCAAGTTCTCTCAATCACAGCAATCTTGGTTAAGGGTTCTGGAAAATATAATTTTCTATATGAATGAGAAACAAACTACGGTCACTTATTAAAAGAACATTTTACTTTCAAATGAATAAAAAAAAAAACGAAAAGATGCTGACAACATTAAATGTAAAAAAACCTGACACTTAGTATATTAATAAGAATTATGTTTATATAAATCAAACATACACAATAACTAACATCATATGTTAAAAGCATATTGGGCTGCATGAAGCCTTCAGTTGAAGCAGCTTAACAACACACCTCACTGTCTGGCCTCCAGCATCATGTCAAAGTGATGTTTGACCTGCTACACTAGTAGTTATTACTATGCACATCTTACATAATATAATTGCTTACCAACGTTCCAAACAGAGCGGGCAACGTGGCTAGAGACGCATCCACATCTGCGCCATAAGACAGAACAGCCTGATTGCTTATTAATGACTCCTATTACCAATCAGTATTAGTTGACATAGAGCCTTTAAATAATCACACAGGCAATTACACAAAGATATTTATATTTGTTAATGGACACGACACGCGTATGTGTGTGTGTGTGTGTGTGCGCGTACCTGCAGTGAGGTGAGGATGCTGGAGGAGATGATGATGAGTAGCCAGAAGTCCATGTGGAAGAACTGGCAGATCATGTAGGCCATGTAGGCCGGGAAGATGAGCAGGAACAGACACAGGCTCACGGCACGGAAGTGCTTCCACAAACTCCTGAACAAGGACCCACAGGGTTAAACGGGGGGGACCCACAGGGTTAAACGGGGGGGACCCACAGGGTTAAACGGGGGGGGACCCACAGGGTTAAACGGGGGGGGACCCACAGGGTTAAACGGGGGGGGACCCACAGGGTTAAACGGGGGGGGACCCACAGGGTTAAACGGGGGGGGACCCACAGGGTTAAACGGGGGGGGACCCACAGGGTTCAACGGGGGGGGACCCACCGGGTTAAACGGGGGGACCCACAGGGTGGACCCGGTTAAGGTTTTAATAAAACGAGTATGGATACTTAATAAGCCCTGGTCAAAGCCCTTCAGTATGCACTTCAAGCCTGTCTTACTTGTCCCGGGAGGCCCCCAGAGCCAGCACGATGGGGTCAGCTATCTCCAGCATGGACTGGAGAATGGAGGCCACCACGATGAAGAGGATGATGCTGAGGAGGAAGGCTCTGTGGATGACCTGCAACTCGATGAGACCCGTCTGCACAGCCAGGATCAGCAGAGTGATGCCCTCGGTCATGCCGCTGAGACGGGAAGAGACAGACGGGTCTTCACCTGAGAGTCAACTAGCACAGGTACAGGTGTGTCCCGGAGGCGGAGCGAGCAGCCAACTGACCGGTGCATGGTGTTGTCATTCATGAAGGCCCGGTAGCCCTGCAGGTAGAACTTGCAGAGCGTGAGGACGCCCAGCGCCACGAAGGACACCGTGAAGACCAGGCCCAGCAGGGAGTACGGCGTGCAGCAGCACTCTGCGATGCTGAGGGGCACAGGGGTCGTTGAGGACACCACACCAGGTCAAAGGTCACGCCCGCACTTGCATGAAACGGTGCACACGCGGTCGAGCACGACAAAACCGAAACTCAATTCTAGATCCCGAGGCGCGAACGAAAAGTTTGCACGTCGACCCCAGCGGAACACGCGCCTGTGACCCGTGTTTCTGGTGTGGCGGGAGGCCCGGTGAAGTCTCACCTGGTGAGGAAGAGGAAGAGCACCCTCTCCCTGGAGGTGGGCTGGTCACGCGTGCTGAAGTACGTGTAGATCTGCAGGGCGAACAGCACCAGCCAGAAGCACATGAAGAGGACGGGCAGAACCAGCTGGTTCCACAGGGACATCCCCAGGGCCAGCAGCCCGTACACCTCCACCACCTGGAGGACACACGCCCTGGGTTACCAAGACACTCCCCCCTGAGGTCCACAGCCACCTGGTA
This sequence comes from Novumbra hubbsi, assembly GCA_016801125.1. Classification (NCBI taxonomy): domain Eukaryota; kingdom Metazoa; phylum Chordata; class Actinopteri; order Esociformes; family Umbridae; genus Novumbra; species Novumbra hubbsi. Next base: position 34,332 of record JACXGK010004287.1, on the reverse strand, counting down.
TGTGGAGGCAGGACGGAACGCGGGCAGTCTCCCTGACCGACCTCCAACACACAGCTGGCGGGCCAACAGTTCCGTGGTCGCATGCAGTGAGGGGCAAGGGCGTCGGGACACCGGAGGGATTTGAACCCACAACAACGGCCCACGCTCACCTGAACCAGCTCCTTGTATGCCGTCTTGGCCAGGTTGTAGGGAACCAGCAGGTTGGAGGCCAGGAAGTAGATGACCTCGAGGCCCGTGAAGATCACGGCGAAGCGGTTGATGAACACGATGGTCTCCGGGTGCACCAGGCAGAGGCGGGCCACCAGGGGGAGCAGGTGAGCGGAGAACAGCCAGACCCTCTTGGTCTGCATGACGCAGGAGCAGAGCGTGCAGACCACCAGCTGACCTATGAGGGACACAAGGGGGGGAGGAGGAGGTGCTTAACACTCCCACGATGCAGCGGGGCGCCTCGTAGCGGGAAACACGCGCTGCGAGACCGGATCAGACAGGGCAGCTCGATCCGAGTGGAACATGTTCCTTCTTTCGAACGGCGGGTTAATGTGACATACCAAATCAAAATGGTTTCGGGAAATGCCTCACGGGGGTCAGGCATAGCGGCCCACGTCTACTAGGACGACTGAGACAGCGAGGGATGTCACCAGCTCGGACTGGATTGGCCGTCTCGTTTCAAAGCCACATCATTCAGACGGTTCATTGGACGGGATTATATGCATGGAAATACATTAATACAGGTGGACCATTAAGGTCAGTGAGACACGTTCGATTCATCCTCTATTTTTGTCTTAAATCCAATACGAATTGCTGAAATCAAAAGTGAGAAGGTTTGATGAATCGGGCCCCAGGCTCCTCGTGTGAAGGATTTCAGAGTGTCTGTCCGATCACAACCCACCGGGTGGCCATCAGATGCCTGCTTGCCACAGCAGACCAGCGTTCCTAGAACCCCCCCCCCCCCCCCCGCAGCGCACAGCCCAACACAAGACAGGCGTTTGGTACTGACACTGGGAGCCCAGGGTTATTAGTCATTCAACTTTTCTCTTAAAATTTTCATTCTAAAATGTATGTATACATTTATTATAAAACAAATACTATTTAACACGCTCTGGACCAACTTATAAACATTAAACACAAATGCATAGAGGAGCCTACATTTTAATCTAGCAACAGTCGAAGACAAGTCATATGCTTGGAGACGACCAGTAGCAGCTACATGAGGAGGCAGGCTGGACAGTCAAAGGAGAGCAGCAGCTCCACACACCACAGCCACATGTAAATGTCCATTTCACATCAGCTACAGGGAACATTTAGCAATTGTGATTGCACCACCGCCTGAATACACCTACGCTGATAGCGGAAGGACGATAACATAAGTGGGCCTGCACAATATTTCACCCAAAAATGAACCCTCAAACATGTGACCCAATAGGTTACCACGCGTTCGGATGTTTGATTAGACGTGCACATCACCCAGGCTTAACACGCCTTTAAAAAAAATCAGGCCGCACAAGAATGTTACATCATACCATCACCCCGTCTGTCAGAAACGGTTACTTAGGGGATTTAGGCTAAGAGGTCAAAGTGCGCCCATCCCCACAACTTGCTAAAAGGAGCCCTCTATCCGCCGATCCACTCTATAATGTGTAAAGGAAAGGGTTACTCAGCAGTGCTCCCGGGCAGACGCTTACGTAACAGCGGAGAACCTGCTCAGGGTCAGCAGACCATTACGTAAGAGTTACTCACAGGAAGGCCCCGCTTATTCACCATGACAACACACTGCGGTCCCCTGCTTCCACGGACCTCTGAAAGGACGGCTGGAAGTACTTTCCCCAAGACCCCGCACCTCAGTAGCAAAACGACCAGTCACACAACAGAACCGACGCCAGAGCAACCCGTCCTCTTAGGACGAGCCACGAGTCATGGTGTTTATACCGAACAGATGCATTTACAGATCGTACACTGTGTGTGTCTTGGGTTGTATCGTGCTTAAAGGAAAGAGTCCTTGGGATGGAAATGTAGGAAAGGAATGCTACAGCTGTTGTGTCGAAAACGTGTGGAAGGAAGACTGAAAAGCTGATGTAGAGGTTAACCATTCACCAGAATGAGGTTTGACACAGATCAATGAGCGTTAAGACAGGAGAGAGGAAGACACATGTGGGAAGGAAGAGATAAGGAACACATTTGAGTTTGAAGCATAACGATGTAAACATTTTGTTCCCACCCATTTATGTACGAGTACTGATGTCCAACTCCCCCGGAGACGTCTCATGGTTGCTTGTCTCCATGTTTCCTCTCTCCCTGCAAGTATTATCTATAATAAACCTGGTAATTGTGCCAAGATAATTTTGTCTCTTCTCCTGGAAGGTTCTGTTCGATGGAATTGCCATCACAACTGCCACAGACACAGAGAGGGAGGGTGTGAGAGAAAGGTAACGATTAAAAGAGAGGGTAAGAGATTGATGCTGCCGTCTTTCTTTTGGGGTTTCCTTTCTTGCTGGCGGCATCAAGTCTCCCCCCACCCATTAATTAAAGAGTGTTGCTCTGCGGCAAACAGCACCTTACAGCACCAGATGATATGACGACCACCGCCAACCTCCCTGACCCCCAGCGCCCTCAGTGAAGACGGGGCTGGGTTTAGTCACCTACAAAGGTGGTGCTGAAGGACAGGGTTTAGTTAGTTATCCATGCGGGTGGTGCTAAAGGGAAGACAGTGTCTAGTTTTGTGGTGCTGAAGGACAGTGTTTAGTAAGATAACCACGAGGATGGCGCTAACAGGTGAAGGAGTGTTTAGTTAGCTACCAACGGAGGTGGTGCTGAAGGACGGTGTATAGTTAGTTATCTATGAGAGAGGTGCAAACTTGTTATATTGCTAAAAGCACAATGCCTGCTTACTCAACGGCAAGTCACTTACTCTCTTACTCTCAGGCGAGTCAACCAGACTCCGCCGTTGTTAATAAATATTTATTATTTCCATGAATACACTAAAAATGTATTACGTAACAACACAAGGCCAAGTCAATGATTTGTCAGTGTTCAAAAAGCAATATCCTCAATAATCCATTGTGCTTGTATTATTTTCCTGTGACGCCAACCATCTCTGAAACCATGCATCCATTTTTAGAATTATCTCTCAGTACGAAGCATCATAAATGAGGGAACCGTTCACAGCTATAACATGTTTCCCGTCCATTTTCTGAGCAAACAAGCAAGTTTAAAGCTAGCGGGTAAAAAGGTGCGGGGACATCAAGATGCAGAGAACAGCTAGCCTAAAAATTAAATTCCCCGCTCGCTAAAGTTGAAAATGTCTCAAATATCAACTGTCGCTGCAGCTGTGAGATCCCATTTGTGAGAGTGGCTCCGCCCACTGTCGTTGAGGTTCGCGGGGTCTCTGCGAGCGAGCAGTGCGCTCGGGGCTTAAGGGTGGTGCTTAAAGGTGGGACAGTGTTTAGTTACCTATCAGCGCGGTGGTGAAGCGGTTCATGGACAGCGGCTCCAAATAGAGCGGCCCCTCGTACCCAGAGTCCAGCTCGCTGCGGACATAATCCCTAAAACAAGAAGACAACCCAGTCAGAACTCAGTCACCAACCACTGCATTCTGACCTCACCGTGTGCCCTTATACTTCTACAACAACTGAGAACGGTCATACGCATAAAGAACTGTTGAGCTTTTGACAGATGTTTTTTAAGAGACGACATGGTTAGCAACCATCCATCCACCAGCTAGTTTTTGTTTTGCTACAGGAAGTGGACTGTGGACTGTGTTCACCCACGCAACTCAAGATTACATAACCTTACTGACACAAAATGAGGAAATGAAGTAGGCCAAGACCAGCATCCGACTGTTTATCCAGTTCGCAAAATTGTCCGGTTCAATTCCACAAGAGTTAATACGATACATACAAAAACAAAACTAGCAAGGATACAAAGAAAATGTCAGTGACAGTCGAAAAGCTCCAGTTACTCAGAAGACATGGAAGCGTAAAACACCACCGGAAACGACCGCAACACTCTTCGGCTTTCCCATGATCCTCAGAGCTCAGGTCACTCCACGCCAACAACCTCCCGTCTCTGCCATGAGTGTCTGGGCTGCGATGCGGCCTCACCTGGAGACCTGGTGTCCAGCAAAGAGGAGCAGGGCGGTGAGCACGTACAGGTAGAGCTTCACCAGGTGCTGGCGGGGCAGCGTCAGGAGCACCAGGCTGAGGATGTAACCTGGGACAGGAAGCACATTTAGCCAGTCAGGAAACGCCGCAACTGAACAGAAGGTTACATTTGGAATATTTCAAGTGTAAGAAAATTGACAGACTTTGGTCATATTTACCAAGGGGGCGACTCATTTTACCAAGCATACAATGAAACAGTCAAATTAGCTTCTTTATTTACAAACTACACAAACGAAACAGCAAATAAATATGCGGTGTAATAATGTTTTTGGTTTTTATAATGAGTGTCCTTTCACACTCCTTAATAAATTCACTGTATTTGCTAGGCTTTTACTGACGAATTATAAAGACATGTGTGTAAATTGGAGACAACTATTGAACCTTTTGAGAAAAAAACGTATAAATGCGAAGGCGAATGACCCAACAGCACTTGTTTTTATTTATTTATTTATTTTTTTTTTACATGTCCCGGCAGATTAAATTAAAACCAAACCCGCCAAGTTGCTGAACAAAAGTATGTAAAAATGCCCAAGAAACACTCCAAAGAGACTGAGGTAAAAGTTATCGTGTGCATCAAATTAATCATTCAAAAGGGAAGCGCTAGGGCCTTCAGCAAAACCCACCAGAAACCTTTACTGAATGATAAAGTCAAAGCCATCTGCCTTCAAAGTCAGTTGAACTTGCGCTCCAAGGAATGGCGTTAGTTCTGTCACTGGAGGTCATAAGGAACACATGTGCTGTTGCTCCAATAAACAATTGTCACTTCCTTCATACTGCATGACAACCTAACACCTAACACCGGAACGTCTGTTCCTGAAAACAGTGATTACACAAAAAACGGGTCCGAATTGGATTGAAGCACTTCCTCTAGCTTCCCTCAAACACCCACAACGTGGACAAGCACACAGAAGCAGAAGTTCATAAATAGTCCCACAACACAGGGAAGGGACTTCTCCCACATTTAAAAATAATAAAACTAACACAGCTGTCCTAAACAAATAAAAAATACAATGACAGTTGAGGGAAATATCTGGGTCTGCACGTAAAAGAAAAGCTAAAAGAAAATCCACGTTCGGCCACCCCAGGTATTATTAACATCCTGTTCCTGGTCTGCATTAGTAAGCCAACGACAGAGGCCAGAGGAATGTGGGTAACGGTTTTACAGCCGCAACAGCAATAAAGCACCGCCGTTAATCCACGGTGGGCGGACACAGGGCCATTTGCCATGCAGCGTCATGCAGACGGGCAAGGCCTGGACCAATGAGAAAGAGCTAGCCGCCCTATTTTAGCGTCCACACGCAACACTGCTACGGTTGGTAAAAAAATTACTTCATGGACCGAACCACGAGCCCAGAGCCACCGAGCTGGAAGACAGAGGAGTGAACAGCCTACAGCCCTCGCTTTCCAAGAGCACCATCAGCCACACACACATACACAATCAGCCACACAGGCGCACACACACGCAAACACACACACATGCACACAGCCAGACAACCAACTGCCTCTATCAGTAAACCCTGGGCTCATTGTGTCATCCCCCATCTTCGGCCAAGTGTGTCAAGTCCCTCAACATGCCTAGTAATGATATAATCTGAGCAAACAAAGGCCCCGTGAAACATATCAGCAGGTGACGGACACGAATGGCCTGCCTGTTTAAATGAGTCCTGTTGCATCGCTGTTCAGTGGCGTCAGCGAAACAGGGGAAGACCAAAACTCAGTCTGGCCACGCATTCCAAACCGGTTAGGGTGACGGATACAGTTCATACCAAGACGTTTAACAACAAAACAAGTGCTCAGCGCCGGGGTTTGACAACCACATGAACCAGTGGCCTGTCTCCCCCCCGTCTCCCCCCAGTGAATAGAAAGGTTTCTTTGAGATGGCAGACACATGACTCGATCAGCCTCCCTGCGAGAGTTCCCGCGCACACAGTGGGCACATTGTGCTAGCTTCTCTCAAAGTGAGGAGACAGCGTTTATCTTGCCTGAACACAGGCCAGATAATGCAGGCAAGATAATGCAGGCAAGATAATGCAGGCAAGATGTTCACACTAACTGAAGACCACCAACACCGCATCCCAAACATGCTAATTCTCTGTGCGTGTTTCAAGGTGAATAGCTTATATCTCAACGAGCATTACGGACAGACTCATAAATGCCCCGTTCAAATCCCAGGGCAGTGTCTTTAAGTAATGACGGTCTATTTAACGGACCGACCCAATCAAGCGGGTGGACGATCCAGGTTCTTACAGAAAAATGACCATTATAATAATTTAAACACTGCAGTGTGGAAATAACACCCTGGCTCTTCAAAATAGTTGAATCTAAGATGGTGAGAGGAAAGACAAACAAGTAGAGGCAGTAGAGGAGTGTCTGGGCCAGTGTCTCCACGTGACATGACAGTTTAAAAAATTGCCTAAAGACAGTTGGATCCGGCTGCAGCTGTAATCCTCTCACTGTTTGATTTGAATCCCAATGACCTCATAGCCCCCTGCTCCGGTCTGAACCAAGTCAATATCCGGCCTCTGCTCAGCTCTTACAAGCCGTTTTGTAAACCAGCCAGAGCTGGGAATTTACCACAACACAGGGAAGGGGGAAGGGACTTCTCCCACACAGACCTCTGACATTAGCGACTAAGCATCGCCTGGATAAAAGCATTTTCTTGCAGTAAATTGTAATGAAATATTTCTAAACCAATGCACGGCACTCATCCACGTCCCAGAGAGACCAGTGAGAATCCCAGTGGTTTCTCACTTTAACACCCAGACATTGTGACAGTGTCATAGTTCAGTAAGTCAGATGTACCCCGGACCCGCAAAGTACCACCAACCATTGAAATGCACGATGATCGTGTCTACTGACATTCACAGACACCATCCTGCATGTAAAACCAGGTGGAGGAACGTACACCCCCAGAAATGGCAGGCAGGATCTGCTGACCAGATGGAGCACAGACACGTACAGACACGTGTGTCACGAGTACCAACAACGCCAGTCACACCTCCACGTCCTGTGCCTTCAAGTCGCCTTAGCTTTAGCTTTAACCAGGTGAAATGTCCTTCAAAGAAACGCAACGTAAGATCGGTCTCAAGGACCTACAGTGATTTTCTAAATTATGTTAATGCGTACGATGAATAACATTAACATTTATTATACCCTGGTAAGCGAGTGTTTGTCCCTGTCCGGGAACACTAACAATGACAGTGCAGCACTACAACTGGTTAACACAGGAAGTCATAGTAGTAGCGCAGTGTTGGTTTTCAGTGGGAGCATTGACGTACGTGTTAAAAAGTGTTGTCAGAATGTTACTTGACTGCAGTCCCAAGGTGCAAAGCAAATACGTTTACCGGTCGCAGCTTGTCCTGGCCACAAGGAGGCAAAAAAGTACAAACTTCTGTAATAGCCGAGAAACTAATCGGAGATTTGCAACTGCATCGTTAAACTCTTAACAAGCACGTAGCTCGAGATTTTACTTGGAGAGGAAGGGGCATTTCAAATACACATTTAGAGGACTGCTGTCAATGTAGCACGGATGCAAAGACGTCTACAAATGGACGGGCGCATTAGCCAAGACTGGCATTTAGTAAGCACAAGGGCATAACAGCGGGCACTTTAAGGGCAGCAAACACAAACCAGCTAACGTGGCGCCGGAGCCAGAAAGGTACTTACCCACATAATGCAGATAGAGAGCCAGGTACTTGTACTGGAAAAGGGGGTTGTTGTTCAGGCTGCTCCTCTGGATCTTCTGAAAGAAGGAGCTGACGTCCCAGCGGTAGAGCACCTCCAGGAGCATGATGCTGGGGACGCGCAGTACCACGTTCAGCACCGCTTCCAGCTTGTCCTTCAGCGCCATCCCCCCGGCAACTCTACGGGCTAAAGGCTACAAGGACTGGTGGGGGGGCAGGCAAAAGGTGAATGGCCTGGACTCTGAAGTGCTATGATCACACCTGGACAGACTAAAAACTGAGATAATCCTTGAGGTGCAAAACCGAATTAGGTTAGGAAGCAGCAGTAGTTCCTGGTCTGTTTTATTTTTTTGCAATTGATTATTTGGGCAAATCAGATCTAAGCGAAGGTAGTACTTTTACTGACACACCAGGTTCCACAGCCGCTAAGTCATAATTGGCATGGATATTCATGGAAACAAACGCAAGCATTTTGAAAATGCTAAACACATGTGAACTGAGGGGTTGGGCAAAGAGTTTCTTTGAGCACAACGGTTATCAACATTATCAACGGCATTATAAATAGATGGAATAGAATATTCTAGAATAGAATATAAATGTCCACAAGAAGTTCAGCCATCTACTTCAGGGTTAATATGTTTAAAAGTACTAACACAAACACGCAGATATATATATATATATACACACACATTAACACACAGTGATTCTTTTTTTAAGAAAAAATATTCCTTGATCAAACTTTCTGCTGCACCCAAACTTTGTAGGTTAGCTTCTTAGCTTCGAGACTTCTTAAACTAATTCCCATATAGGCAAACAGCAGTAGCTAAGCAGTCTTGTTAGAGAACCGTCTCTCGATCGCATGTTCAGACAGAGCTGACCAGGGCAGGAAGTAACTGTACTGTCAAAATGCACACAGAAATAGTTGAAATTCCTCAAATGCACCACTCGGTCTTTTAGTCAAGGTGCAGGCAATTACACAATATCCTGAAACAAGAAGCCAGGCGTGCCTTCCAGTCAAATAAAACACACAGACAAAAGATAACAAACGTGTGTGGACATTGCCTTTAACGCACTGTTGCATTTTGCCTTGGTGGTTCCAGGCTTCTTTCCCAGGACTCCTACACGTCTTGGACAGTGCGAGACCAATGCGGACCGTGTGGAGTGGCTTCGGCACCGGACTGTGTCCGCTAACATCACAGTGGAATGATAGGCATCAACGGCTAATCATAATGCTTGATGTTGACCCTTCATTCGATGTATCAGAAATGTTGCAGTTGCATATTTCACCCTAATAAAAATGTCATATTGACAAGTGCAGGTTTTACAGGTATATGCATATTTTCTGTATACCTTAACAGAAGAAAAACATATCAACTGTTGATTTCTTGGAAGGAAGTGGGTGCGATTATATATGATATAAAAACGGTGCTTGAATTTAGAACTTATCTAAGCGCTATCATTAACTGATTACAACTAGCGTATGAAAATGAAATGCAAAGACGCTGCCGATAGCTACTTCCTTTAGTTAAACTGACTTCAAAATACTACTTAGGTAATAGATGTATATCAATCAGGATAAGAGCTTCTGATAATTTACGAACATATAAAAACAAAATATTTGCATTGTTGTCAAATTGACAGTAAAATGTTAATTATTACTCATGGTAGCAAGCTAACTACAATCTTAACAGCTAGCTTAGAAACCCTGCGAAAGTGTCCATTTACACACCATCTTAGCGTTGGCAAACCAAAACACGGATGAACTTGTATCCAATCATAAGATAATTATTGCGAATAAGAGACTTTCATCCGACACACCGTTATATAGAACTGATAACAAAATGGGATATCTGATAACCCACCAACTCGCCCTAATTTACAGATGGCATTTTAATCGTGCGACAAGGAAACTGGGACATAACACAACAATGCTAACAAGAAACAGCACATTACTGTACCAAGCAGGGCAAAAGTAAAACGATCTAATTGAACATAACTTAGGGATTCCCATTCAGCAATCACCATAACAGTCTGGAAACGTAACCAACTAGCTACCGTAAATCCATCCTCCATAATACAGTAATCACAAAACGTAGGAATCGAGCATGTTATATCCCTTGTAATGGCTCGGCAACACCGAGCGTTATGGCATGAACTTTAGTAACCTCGTCACACGCTAGCAGCCGCTAACTTACAGGAGCCAGGGTCCCACAAGAAGAGTAGTGACAATTCACATTATAATGCCCTCTAATTTTTAGTACATAGGTCCATGTAACCAAAACATTTTGTTAAGTTACATTTCGTTGCTTACACTTTTGTTAGTAAAAATACATCATACATATCAGGCAACATAGCGGATGAGCAGTCGGGTGGAAAACTATTCAGTTCTACTAGAGCCCAGCGAGATCCGGCCCGCCTACAATCGTAATGTTGCTAGCTAACCTTAAACCATGTGTGTATGTCAAATGCCATCATTGAAATGTAATCGACTACAGTAGATGTAATATATGTTTGTATTGTTACTCAACTACAAACTACAACATCAACCGCTGCTCACGATGTAGATTGATGCATATGGCTAACACAGTAAACAGCAAATATGGTTCAAAACATTGCTAGCTTCGCTTTACTGACATTGCATGTGCAGCAATTCAGATATTGCTAGGCTACCTAAGGTAGCTTCCTTCAGCGTTATCAACATTGTCCCACCGAAAATCAAAGCACCTACATTGCGAGGACGACGTTCGCGACGTTAAATTTAGTTTGTCGATGCTTCTCTGGTCGAATATCAACCATTTTAACTCGGCGTTTCCCGAGTTAACGGTTCAAAAGATGGACTTTCCACCGTGGATTGACACGACCGCTCTCACCCATCTTCGTCACTAGGATTTAACCAAACTAGCGCTTGCAGCTAGCTAAGCAGTTTCGTCTACGGAATTATCTATTGAGCATGCGCGTCAGCACCTTCATCGAAAACTCCTTACTGCTCAGAAAGAGGTTCGTCATCAAGATATGTATAAGAGAAATCTTTTAACTTTTAATTTAGGGATGCATTTTCTAAGAAAAATCTCTTAATCAACGAATGTGAGCACTGTGTCTTCTGAAATTGCTGTTTTGGCTTTATATTCTATCATACAATTACAAGGATGTTAACTCATAGATTTTCAGCTTTTACTGGTTTTTGTGGTCCTAATTTTTCCAGCATTTTGAACTATTTTTTAACATTAGTATTACACAATTACCCCATGATATTGAATTATAAGAATTTACATTTACATTTAATGAACCAAATAAACACTTATGTTTTGTATTTGGTTTTCAGTCCTTTTCAAGCAGGACATCACATATATTTATAAACAAGACACATGGTATCTTCGGTTCTGCTAGACCTGTAATAGCAGCTATCATTTCTTTAATCAATTTGAATAGGTAAGTTGACCAAGAACACATTCTCATCAGCAACAATAAACACAACTCTTTTCTTACAGCTCCAATGAATTACGGAGGATGCTCTCCCCCAACATTAGTGTTGCTGCCAACCATAGAATCAGATGCTAGGACACTAGAATGGACCGTCACTGGCATGACTGTCAGCCATTTGGGAGTTGGTCAACGGTGGGGAAGATTGTGTGAAAAACAAGGGATTTGAACAATGTACGTACATTGTATATTTCTTAGCTAGCCATTCAGTTTTAGTGGAAGAATTCCCTACATGTTTCTGCCAACATTCCAACAATCGACTGAAGTTAGAGAAATGCAACATGTACTGATTTTGGAACATATAATTGCATTTACATATTTTTACAGAAATAAATTAAGGCATTTAGAGTATGTTTATGTATACAGAGAAATCTAAAAATAAAGGTTACATTTTTTTTTTTTTTACTATTTTGATTTGAAGTGATACTCGACAATTATACTAATATACTAACTGATACTAATAACTACAGAGTGTGCAAACTATGATATTACTACTCACATTGGAATAACCCTTTTGAGATTACTATTGCAGGCAATGGATATGGGACCAAGTACTGAACACATGACCTTTTTATAGTATATAATGTTCACCTGTCCAAATATCTTTAAATTGGAATTTGGCATAAATGGGACTATGCACAATTCAAACCACTCTGTTTAGGAGAACAAATATCCCTTTTTAATGCTTTAAATGAACTTGAAACTGATTATAATTATATAAATAAGGCATCTCTGGTGGTTGTGTGATATTGCCAATATACCCCTGCCAAGTGATCGCCAGGCACTATAAGATTCTGGATCAACTTTTATAACTCCCTCAATAACATTCTATTTAGGTTCGCTTGAGTTGGAATGCGTAACGTGTTATATAGTGAATACAAATTTAACACCAAAACAGTATTTACGATATGAGTTGTAGTGCACACGGATACCTAGCTATTTGGCTCCACCTGTCGGTATTTCTGGACGTATCCGACAGGAAGTTGCAAACGAAGCGGGCTTGCTACATAAACCCGGGCGTGCATCATTGGGACACTGGAGGAACTGCTGATTTATCAATGACTGTATGAAACAGAGGTTTAAGAAATCCCCTACTTAATTGATACATTTATTCCCCGTCGTAGTACGTGTTTCTGCACGCCACTGAAAGGAGGCGCTTTGTGGCACGTAGCGCATTTCAGGGTATGAATACGCATCTGATTGTCTAGCTAACAATAACAGTCCATGGAGGTTGGCAGGCCCTTGAATTAGCTAGCTGGTTAGCTCTTGTGGCTAACTACAGCTGAATGAATGAGACACGCGCGTTTTTTTTGTGTTACCACTGCCACATTGTTAGTTGTTAGTAATTCCAGACAGTATGTGTGTATTTAATAACATTTTGCTATTTGAGTTAGTGCGGTTACTGTTACTTGTTATCCTGGTTCGGTAGTACACTGCATGGCGTAGGCAGAATCTTGCTAGTAGTAGCAAGGCTAGCCAGCTACAAAGATACCGATTCAAAATGAACTATGTTAAGAATGGCCAAAAGTACCTAGTTAACATGCTATTCGACTCGGAACTAATTTTCATTGCAAAGTATTGGGCATGACTCTCCCAACTAAATACATATCCTATCATGTTGGGGATGTGCACTGTAGCTAGCTGTCTGAATGTTTTCACTCTGGTCTCTTGCAGGTTTGCAAAAGCATGTCTGTGTCTGTGATCATTAAATGGGGAGGTCAGGAGTACTCCATCAGTGCACTCTCTGAAGAGGACACCGTGTTGGACCTCAAGCAATCTATTAAGTCCCTGACAGGGGTGCTCCCAGAGAGACAGAAACTTCTAGGTCTAAAAGTAAAAGGTAAGCCCAGCCGGTGGATGTTTGGTGTAAATGCCAATATGCATAACTAATGGGCCTACAGGAATGCCAATTGCTGCAAGTAGTGTGCCCCCCCAGCCACACACCATTGTGGACCTCTAACCTGAGTGGTCTAGGTACTTATGTCTTTGTGTTAACACCGCTGACTCGGTCTCCCAGGGAAACCAGCTGAGGATGAAGTCAAGCTGGGTTCACTGAAGCTGAAACCCAATACAAAGATCATGATGATGGGAAGCAGAGAAGAAAGTCTGGTGGGTTCCTGCATCCTTCCTCTCGTACCCAAAACCGTATCTGTTTCTCACACGCAGCATTCGATACGGGAGCACTCATCCGTGTCTTTAGGACATCAGAGACAGGCCATATCACCCAGTCGCTTTTGTGTTTTGTTTTTGTGAAGGAAGATGTTTTAGCGCCTCCTCCGGAAAATGATGACGTTGTCAATGACTTTGACACTGAGGAAGAGGTGATTGGAGTAGAGAACAGGTACAGCGAGGCCCAACCGACAATTTGCTTACACTTTAGATTCCGTGATTCAGGCGGATTTGGTGGTTGCGGTCTTGCACGGCACAGTATGTTTTCCAGAGCTTCCAGTCTCAGCCCAATATGATGTTTTAACTTTGTGCCCCATGATGGCCCTTAGAGAGGAGAACTTAGCCAAGATCGCCCGCCGGGTCAAGGACTATAAAGTGGAGGAGATGAATCCACCCAGGGAAGGAAAGAGGCTTCTGGTGCTAGATGTGGACTACACATTGTTCGGTGAGCAGCATAACCTTATTGAAATCTCACTGGACCTAATTCGTTTTTTCACCTGGTTAAATGAGTAATTCCATAATTACCAGTCAACTTTAACCTCCAGATCACAAGTCATGTGCGGAGACGGGACAAGAGCTCATGCGGCCTTTTCTTCATGAGTTCCTGACTTCTGCGTATGAGGACTATGACATTGTCATCTGGTGTAAGTTCCAAACTACTTGTTTTGATTTTGAAACAACTGCTATAATATGTAAGTGACCACTATGTGGCAAATCTTTGAATGTGTTGGGCGGTGGTGACATCAATATCAAAAATAGTTTTTAAGTTGCAAAAATGGAAAAGCAGAGCAGAATGACATTTTTTGTACTTCAAAAACATGTAAAGTGGCTGCATTGGTTTGTGTCTGATGTGCTGATTTTTCAGCTAAAACACTTTATTGGAGGTATTTGTCTTCTTCACTTCCCTCCAATAAACCATGACATGACAAAATACCTCTTTTAGGAAACGTGGTGTATGTCAAATAGTGTCTTGGAAAATAAATAGATGTGACTTGTTTTTTTGTTTTCTGAACTGACATTGTCCCTGCCCCACTAATTATTGTTTTACTGTTTCTTTTAGCTGCCACAAGTATGAAGTGGATTGATGCTAAAATGAAAGTAAGCCCTCAATTCTGAGTTTTTGATTTTATCAGTCTGAATAACTTTTTTGGCACTTGTCTTGGCCAGCAGGGGGCACTGTTTCCGTAAATGACTTTTCATAGTATGTCAGCCTCCATTAGGAGCACGAGCAGAGGCCAGGGGCTGTATCACCCTGTAGTGTAGAGCCTCAGAGCAGTTGTGGCTTTCCGGCAGTGGCGTTGGTCCCATACTTTGCTCTCGCTTCAGGAGCTGGGCGTGACGGACAACCCCAACTACAAGATCACATTCATGCTGGACAGTGCAGCCATGATCACGGTGCACACGCCTAAGAGGGGTGTGGTTGAGGTGAGTTAACCCCGATTAGAGCATACCGCCTATAAAACAGGTGCTTTGAATGCTGATTGGATAATAATTGTTACCTGAGACCTTTTTTCCACGGGTTCGACATCACATCTGGTTTTGTTGCTTTGGTAACTGTTTTTTAAGAGCATAAAAAGGCAACTTGGGGGTTTGTGATATATTGTCATTATACAATGGCTAAGTGCCGTGATGCATTGTGGTTAGGAACAGCTCCTAGCCGCGGTGTATTGACCATATACCACACCCCATTGTTTCTTTTGGCTTGCTTGCATCCCAGTCATGTCCTGGGCTCCTAATGTAAATGTATTCAGTCTGTTGGTCACGTGTGTTCCAGGTGAAACCTCTTGGAGTCATCTGGGGCAAGTACTGTGAGTTTTACAACAAGAGGAACACAGTCATGTTCGATGACATTGGCAGAAACTTCCTAATGAACCCACAGAATGGATTGAAGGTACAGATGTAGTTAAATTAGCATTTTTGATTATTGCCTTTGCATTAATGGCGGCTGTTGGTAGACGGGCATGTATTGTTTGTTATTGTATTATTGTTGATGTTCTGTGAAGCTTATCTTACCCCATTGCAATTTAATATTTTCGTTGCTCTAAACCGCTACAGCTGTCCGTCAGTTCTATAGCCGTTTGTCAGTTCTGTACCTTTCTGTTATCCTGTAACTTTGTTTTAGTTCTGTAATTGTATGTCAGTTCTGTAAATATCTGTTAGTTCTGTATCTTTCTGTTAGTTCTGTAATTGTATGTCAGTTTTGTAAATATCTGTTAGTTTTATAGTGATCCATAATTTTGTTGACAATCATCAGTTCCCGTTGTCGTCCATCAGTTACCGCCGTGGTCCATCAGTATAACCAATATTTATTTATAATTCTGATTGCAGTTAGAACACACATGTAGAGATTCTGTAAAATTGTGAAGACTGGCAAAATTCACGCTAAAGTAATTGCACTCCTTTGGACCCAACCATGACTCAAATTCTTTTTTCATTGCTATTACGGGTGCTTCTAGATTCAAGACATTCTGAGGCACCTGAATTTATTTTATTGAGATGTAGGCCTGTCCTTTATTGGGACTATAAAATTCAGTGACTTTAATTACTTTTTGTGCCCTAAAATATAATGTATTATTCTCAATACATTTATTATAAAAGGTTAATGCTAAATACGAAAGTAGCTTAGGGAGTATTGGCGTTGTACATTGTTTAAGAGCACAACCTTTCTTAGAAAGCGTACTCAACCAGCCATTATATTTTGCTCCACTGTTATTAGTGTTTATTTTACTAAGTCTTTAGTCCTATTAGACTTCAAGTGCAATGGATAGGCCAAGTTCCTACTGGAGTCCCAGTACCCCTGGGTGAGAACCACTGATCTAGAAGATCTGTGTCCAAATGGTCCCCTGGTTGTATCCCCTACCACAAAAGGGAAAGATACGTCTTGCCTGTTGCTCCTAATTACCCCTGCTCCGTCATTACATTCCCAGAGGAATATAAGTAACTTATCCGACCAGTTGTGTCTAGAGCTCTCGGTGGTCATTTTGTGGTTATGTATTGGGTTGAACGTTACCAATGTGTCGTCTGTTCCTTCTTTAGATCCGTCCATTCATGAAAGCGCACCTAAACCGTGACAAAGATAAGGAACTGTTCAAACTGTCCCAGTATCTTAAAGAAATTGCCAAGTTGGATGACTTCTCAGGTCTCAACCATAAACATTGGGAGAGGTGAGGTTATTGATAATATCATTCTTTAACCAACACCGCCATAACATGGTTCAAGTTATTTTCGCTGTTTTGTTGTTGAATCAATTGGATCTTGACGATGATAGCTTTGTTGTTGAACCAATTGGATCTAGACGATGAGAGCTTTGGTGCTGTGTTTTGTTTCGTCTACAGGTATCTGTCAAAGAAACAGAATCAGTGAGCTCAGTTGCCGTGCATATGTGATGGGTTTCTTCATTCCTCGACCAGAAGCAGTGCTGCACTCCCTCACCAAGCAACTACTGACGCGTTTCTGGCTGGGAGACATGTCCCATCCTTCCTTGTTCTGTTCCTTTCTGTTCATCGCTGTCTACGTCAGTATAAACGGTCCATCATTCATCTGGTACACGTACCTATACATAGTCGAAATACCTTTTTCTTTGGTTAGATTTCACCCAGCCGCTCCTTCGGTAGTGAGTGTTGTCTGTACTGTAGCTGTGACACATGGACTCCGTGGCGCTGATGTGTGTCCTGCGTCGATGCCAATGCTCGCTCCGCTACAGGAACAACAACCATAGAGTCTCTGTTGATTTTCTGTCCATTGACCTCCACTTTCACTGGCGGTCCTCTTTCGCTGCACCAAACCAGGTGGAATCGGTGAAACTGGTGCGGCAACCTCACAGTGTACCAAGTGCACCGACACGGTAGTTGTTCTCGGACAGACAGGACGGTCACGTCACCAACCGCGGCGGTGGATTAGTTACTTCGTTACTACGGTTACCTCCATACGCAGTTGCCTGTCAAAGAGGTCATTTCAGAAGCAGACGGGTGATGCTATTTGTCAGGCGGGTTCTTCCTCATTGGGTGCTGACAAGCTACGTCTGCCTGGAAACCAAATACTATATATCCGCGTGTGGTTATGAATTACTTTTGTTGTTAGCGTATGACTTTGATTTGAACTATTCTCAGGCAATTGTTTGGACTACTAAACTAAACAATACTTGTTGTAGAATAATTGAAATGAAGTTTAGGGGTGAAAGCACTTACTTAATTTTTCTTTAGTTTTTTTTGGGGGGGGGTGGGGGGGACGACAAATGGCACTGTGTTTGGTTCACTCCGCTTGACAATACTCAGCTAAGAGTTGTCTGATTTTGTACAAGATTTGTTTGTTAGCAGAGTTGTTTTTCAGTTGAAAGAAGGGATATGGTTCCAAACACTGACTTATCCATACCTTGTGTTCTCTTTAAGTGGTTAATCTAAAGTCTTTGACAGTTTAAATTAATGAGGTATCTGCTAACATTTGCTTCTTCTATTGGGTAGAACACCAGAGCTTAGTGGGCTCACATCATGCTGCAAAGTTATGCAATATATATAAAGCGCTGTCAGAGGAAATGACTGAATGTGGAAGTTGGCGGAATGTTTTGAACTTGTCAAATATTTATTTTACATTCATTTTGTTACTTCTAGTGTTAAGCAACTTTTTAGTCTAGTGGCAAATGTAAATGAGCATTTCACTTGTCCAATGAAGATGCCGCCAGCGATCAAGTTGTGGGAACTCTGTGCATACATCTGACATCCCACACACTGAACAAACTAACAAAGGTACATCTTGATGTTGATGAAGCGGGCACACGTTTTCAACTCTTTTTGGGTTCTATGCTCGTCAGTTGATGTTTCCATTAGGTTTGTTTTGTATGAGATGAGGAAACCATCACGATTTGTGTGTCCTATATTTCACTTGCAGATTGTCATGTCAGGAAAACACTAGGCCACCGGACTCCTGTTGTGAACGTATTTCCACTGTAAATAAAAGATGATCATTTTTTTTCTTTTTCTTTACTGTACTAGCTTACTTTGTTATTGGTCTTGTCAGTTTCATTTGTATTTGCGCTGTAAAACCTCTTTAGGAATGAGTACCGTCTACTCTGTAAGCCTGCTAATTGGAGAATGTAGTGTGAGTGCAGTAACTTTCATTATAGGGTCCATGTAATCCGTTGTACAGAATGGCCATGATACAGTAATACACCAACACTGAGTCGGAAGTAAAACTCCATTCCTCATTTGGATCAATAACAAATGGCTGTTAGTTTCACCTTCTGTTTAGTGTTGATGGGCCACAACACTGAGAGGCCATTATGCTCGAATATTTTGTATGTTAAAAAAGACGAAGTAGCAACTATAGATTCTAGCTTTATTAATAAGTTATGGGTATCATTAAATTACAGAATAATAAATAAGTATAAAATGTGACTTACATTCAAAGTCAAATAGCGTATTATAGTATTGCATTACTTGTTTTAATGTGAAACTAACAGGCTGCTCGGCTCCAAGGCAGTTCCATATATGGACGTATCGGTTGAAGTTCAGTGGTCGTGTGTTGCTGGTCTTCGTCTGGGTTGGCTTGCCTTACACAGTAAAAAGGGACATTTATGTTTTCCTTGCAAACCATTTGAGTGGAAAATTGTATTGAAATAGATCTTTGGACTCTTACAAGGGTAAAAACCAGTCACACCTTCACTGTTTATTCCTCATTCACCCTGTTGATCAGGACAGATCGGTGAATATTGTTAGTGGGAAACTAGTTAGCCCATTGAATCTTTTACATTCCTACCCCACTCGTTTTCAACGGTCTACTTACTCATAAAAGGTCCATTGGCTCCAGGGGGAATTAACCAGTTCATCCTTGGCCTGGATGCAGAAACGATATCTGTCTTCATAGGGAAGGACGGCGTATTTCGTGTCTTTGCTGGTGACCGCCTCCATAATCACCTGTACGGGAAAATGAAGTGGCAGCCGGAACTCACAATACATGGGTATCAGTCAAGGTGTTTGGGAATGGGTGTCACTGGAGTACAATGGACTGGTACCTCTGTGTTGGAGTCACAACTTTCCCCAATGTCCACTGCTTTGACTTGGAAAAGCAGGGGAAAGTATGACCCGGGGACGTTCCAGGCCTCGGGGACGTTCCAATGAAAGTTCCCCCCCTTGACCTTGATGAAGTCAACCATATCTGGCCTCACTGATGAGAGAGGGAGAACAAACCTCACCATATCAGTGGTGGAATTAAAATGGCAGAGATACAGTAGCTATGCGTCCTATGATTTAAAGTCTAATGGAATATGTTAGCTTATAACCTGGATATAATAGGATTTAATGACAACATACTCCTGATTAATGTGACAGAGATTTCCTGTGAATGAAGGAGAAGGGACACTGCTTTTTCCGGTTAATGAAGGACAAGGGACAGTGCTTTCTCTGGTGAATGAGGGAGAAGGGACACTGCTTTTTCTGGTGAACGAAAGAGAAGGGACATCGCTTTTTCCGGTGAATGAAGGAGAAGGAACACTGCTTTTTTGGTGTATGAGGGAGAAGGGACACTGCTTCTTCCAATGAATGAGGGAGAAGGGACACTGCTTCTTCCAATGAATGAGGGAGAAGGGACAGATTTTTCCGGTGAATGAGGGAGAAGGGACACTGATTTACCAGTGAATGAGAGAGAATGGACACTGCTTTTTCCAGTGAATGAAAGAGAAGTGACTACTTTTACCAGTGAATGACGATGGAGAACACATTGGCCTTGGTACCACTGTACCTATTTCTCTGATCAAAAATGGTGTGGTGGTATACTCCTCCAGGAGGAAGTTGGTCCTGAAGTACACCTTCAGGTGGATCCGGGACACCTCCTCTCCAAACGGACAGCTTTCTGAGTCCTGACAGGTCAGGCCGGCACCGTCTGCTTCTACATAACAAGCGAGAGGCCTGCCGGAGAACCTGTGTCACATACACAAATGTCACCGTTTGACTTTTGAAACTATTGACTGCATATAGCCATGGCCCTTTCTACACGAAGACCAATGTCCGACCTAACAACCAGCATCAACAGGGAGAGGATTAGCCCAGTCAATTCTTCATGGTAGTTTAATGAAGGCCAGGCGCATCTGAACAAGGGTGCGTTCCTGCCCACCTACAGATCAGTTTAAAGCCCATCATCGCTCAGTTCGTCCCAGGTCGTTTGTAAATGACTAACTAATGTGACGAGGTCAATAGACGTACACCCGGGGACATGACAGAAGGCCACTGGCCCCAGACTCACCGTGCCGCTTGGACTAAAACCACTGAGGCTGACATGCGGTGCTTGTTTTTCTTCCAGGAGCAGTGAAAAACTCCACTGTAATTCCTGGCGAAGCATCTTATGTATCCTAGGGAAACGACAGAGGTAAAAGGTAAGTCGTCTCACACCCGCTCCCCGTCACAGGTCCCTGTGTGGACTCTGGAAGGCCCACCCACCGACTTGGTCCTCGGCGTGGGACTCCAGGATGCGTCGTTGTCCGTCGTAAGCCTGATTGTCCTGCACCAGTAGCAGTGTGTGGTTCAGGTAGACGCCGTCTCTGCTGTGGCAGCTGTAGTTTCCCGCCAGCATCTCCTCCACTTTCACTGTGATTTTGTTGCCGACTCCTACAGCGCTTCCGCTTTTCATCCAGATCACGTCGGCATCCTGATAGGCTTCCCCGCAGCTCAGATCGACATCCCTCTCTGTGAAGCCCTTGAGGTCCACTTTCAACACAAGCACTGGAAACCAAAAAGATCGACACAGCTATAGTGTAACCTCCCATGTCGAAGGATATTTCTTTTTAGTAGAAGAACCGTTTGAACACGTCTCCCACATTGGGATCAAATAAGTTATCAAACGGGATTAAGCTAGATTGATAGACTGGTCACCGTTTGGCATGAGAGTCTCGATGGTCTCATGTTGGCTGCTCGATGCCGCTTGTAGGAGGATATACAGGACGTTGAGTAGAAACTTGTTCATCTAGCAGAAAGAAAACAAGTTGTCTCTTGGGATCTACTTCATCCAATAGATTTCTTTTAGCTCTTTTAAACCAGCAAAGTACAATGCGTGTGTTCAACAGGCCATGCTGTAAGAGTTGGTCTCTTACCTTGGTAATGTGGCGGTCTGTGACAGCCCTGGCTGGAGTCTAGATCTGTCATGTTTATTCAACCGGTATTTATACATTAGCAGAAGAGTAGAGGCACACCCACTGAAAAAGTCCAGTCGGGCAGGTTAGAGGAACTGACCTACTCTTCCTTTTTTGTCAAAGGGAAATGAAAATCTGAGAAACTGGTCAGGACTGGCCAGAGTTTTTGAATGGGAGGCCCTGATTCTTGTGTATAAGTCCGACAACTGGTGCATTTTCAACACGTGCTCCATGTTGATCTCAGCAACATGGGAGCTTCGGCACGTGGTATTATGCTTCCTCTGTGTGAATGACGTTTTTGTTTAGCTAAGAAAGGAACCTGTTCTTATTTACAAAAATGTGCTGTATCAGGACATGAATGGCAGTCCCTAGTGAATCTCCCTGTAGCGAACTTCTCCCCAAGGTCACGCACTGAATGCATTCAATGTGAGTTGACGTACAAACAAGAAGAATTCAGGATGTAGGAGACGAGATGAGAGGATTTCCAGAGAATAAGGGGAACTAGAAACAATTGTATCGAGGTGAGAGTCGCACGTGACACCGCCTACCTAGTTGTAACTCGTGCATGGACTGTGTCGTCGGGAAACTGTTGTTCAGGCTAAACGCCTTCGGACAGCTGTGATGTCATGAATGGTCATAACTGAAAGTGTATGTGGCCGATCCTTCCCTGGATGTGTAGCTTAGATCTATTAATACACTGCTTGAAAAAAGGAACGGGAACACTTGAATAACACATCGGGTCTCAATGAACGTAATATATTACCGGATCAAAATAAACAAGGGTAATTTCAATTTAACAATTGAAATCAGTTGGCTGTTCCAAATTATGTGATTTGTATCTCGGCAACTCACAATGTGACTCAATAGTGTGCGTGGCCCCCATGTGCCTGTATGCACACCTGGCAACGTCTGGGCATGGTCCTGATGAGACGTGATTGGTGTTCTGAGGGACCTCCTCCCAGACCTAGATCAAGCAGCTCCTGGACAGTCTGTGATGCTACTTGGCGAAGTTGGATGCAACGATACATGACGCCCCAGAGGTTCTCAATTGGATTCAGGTGAGGGAAGGTGAGGGCCATTCAATATAATTAATGCCTTCGTCATCCAGGAACTGACCACGCCGTTTTATGGCCATGTTGAGTTTTCCTGGTGTATTGGCCTGTCTACTGGTATCTCCACCATGCTCTTGAGAGTGTACTGGGAGACACAGCAAACCTTCCTGCGACGGCACTTATGGATGGGCCCTTTTCAGGGGTTGTCTTGCTGTTGCATCTCCATTGCACCTGTTGTCACTTTCAGTTGCACCAAAACAAGGCCTAACTGGACATGAATTGATTTGGTGTTATACTGCAGGGTATACATAGATCTGAGTTACACACCCAGGGATATGCCAGCAATCCCTGTAAGTGGGGTTGAACATAAATAATATGTACATTGTGGTGTAATTTGTACCATACATATTTCTATTCTGTATTTTATGCACACAAATCAGTATAAATATCAGAAAGACGTGCAGGATGGAGATGCAGCTACCAGTGCAGTTGGTTTTAAGCTAAACAGTTATTCAGTGAATTATTATTCACTGGCTATTTTGTACATGTTAAAACAGGTTAAAGTCAGTCCTCACAATATCACACATGTCCCTTGTTTAAAATTTAAATTAAATTTACTAATGAATGGGTTTCCAAAGGGTTTTTTGGCATAACTTGTACAATGCTGTGTTTTTAGATTTCCACAGGTTGATTCTTCACCTGACAGAATTGGCATACTAACCTCTTTCTGCGGCTGACCGATGGGACTCGTTTGTACCTGGACCAGAGGACATTCTGCTGCCTCTGAAAGACTGGCTAATGCTGGAAGACCTTTAACATCGGCTTGCTCAAGATGTTGAGCTTCAGTAGAAACTGGTAATTAGCAAAAAGCATATGTCATCAAGCTAACTACATCCCGTAAAACTTGCTAAACTTGCACTAAGCTTGTGTGCCAAAGTGGTTCTCAAGCAAAACAAAGTATGTAGAAATCTGCATTGCATCACTGTTTAAAAGCCCCCAAAAACTGCATCCGGTTCACCTGTGTGACAGCATGACACCCATTTGTGGACAATAAACGTTTCTGCAGCCTTGCGTTACGCTGGGTTTACTCTGTCATTGTACCCAGAAACAGCCTTAAATTGTGGTACGTCTGGGGGTCCCAGAGGTTAAAGTGCCACTGCATTAAACAGTGCTCCATGATTTCAGGAGCAATAAGAACCTAGGAACCAGAGATACTACAGAAGGGAATCTCCAGGAACCAGTATCAATATACATAAAGGGAGTTGCAGACATGGATGTGGGTGGAAGACATACACAGAACATTAAGTAGCACACATATTGTTTTATGCCTCACAGTGCCATGCACATTTCCCTGTATATATATTTGTAATAGATTGTACAATTAGTTTTTATCAGATGTTTTACTACTCTATATTTGAAAATGGTTATGGATGTATTGCATATAATAATAATTAAGTGCCTTTCCAGATACCTAAGAACACTGAACAATAGAATTACTATTTATAATCTTTCATAGTTTATTTGTTGACTGTATGCGTATTATTTAGAAAATGTTTATTGGTTCTATGCTTTTCTATATATAATGATATAATGAATCAATTGTCACAGAGTTCTTGCATAGAAAGAGATTCATCACGGAACACGGAAAAGAAAGATTGTTTTAACTGAGATTAATGCTGTAGTAGATTATTTCTAATGTAGAAGCCTTAACATGAGCGGTGGGCCGGGAGTGGATATCTGCTAGCTGTGGGCGGCCATGGTGGGCAGATGGTAAAACCATGAGCAAAGGGGACCCAGACTGGCCCGTCGGTCACATGCCAGGCCAGGTCAGGCACCCAGCCCCAATAGAGCAGTCGGCTCTCCCTCAAACTTCAGTAGTAACAACCGAAGTGTTTGTGTAAAAAAGGTGTCGCCTTTTGAGGTTTCATCTGCAGCACCATGTCTGGCCACGCCGGTAGGCAATCAGTGAAGAGATCAGTAGCAGCTGATGCACCCTCCCCCACAGGAGACGACCTACTAATTAGCCTTGTGCTGGCATGTTGATTAGATATGGCATCCATTTATGGAAGAGCAGATTGCTAATTGCGAGGAAGAGGCGAGCCATGTGCGTTTTTGCCTCACACGCTAGCTTCCTCGAGACTGTGGAACTGTCCGCAAGCTTAATCCGTAAGACTCCAACCAGCGTACGTTGGGAACTGTCCGTGATCTTAATCCGGAAGGCTCCAACCAGCGTACGTTGGGAACTGTCCGTGAGCTTAATCCGGAAGACTCCAACCAGCGTATGTTGGGAACTGTCCGCAAGATTAATCCGGAAGGCTCCAACCAGCGTATGTTGGGAACTGTCCGCCAGCTTAATCCGGAAGACTCCAACCAGCGTATGTTGGGAACTGTCCGTGAGCTTAATCCGGAACGCTCCAACCAGCGTATGTTGGGAACTGTCAGTGAGCTTAATCCGGAAGGCTCCAACCAGCGTATGTTGGGAACTGTCAGTGAGCTTAATCCGGAAGGCTCCAACCAGCGTATGTTGGGAACTGTCAGTGATCTTAATCCGGAAGGCTCCAACCAGCGTATGTTGGGAACTGTCAGTGAGCTTAATCCGGAAG
>JACXGK010004286.1:21230-32217 GCA_016801125.1 Novumbra hubbsi | reverse complement strand
TTGTTGGGTTGCTCACCGAAGGAAAGGAACCCTTTAGACTAGAGATTGGGATTTCTGGATGAAATACAAAAGAGATTGTCAAGTTGTGTATTCTGTTCGGCCCAAATTATCCAATGTAAGCACTGGTTAACATTTGTGTACAAGATAGTGTTGCGGCCACATCCTACATTTCTGCTGCTCAGTAACAACAACAAGACAATCCTACAGCCTGCTCTAGGTCAGTACTATCCAGCTTTCCTGGGGCTGAAAATGGAAAAATAATGTTCCCCCTACAGTGCTCCATGGTCTGGGAACAACATTCAAACAACATTAACAGTGGAGGAGACCGTGTTGCAGCCTGCCTTTAAAGCTCTAATACAATAACATGCATTTAACCATTGGGAATGATTTAATATTGTACTGTGTTCCTTCATGGTAGACGTGTTGACCACTGCCTCTTGACGTACCTTACCTTAGAAGTTTTTTTCTGGTAAAATAAAGGATAACAAATGAGCCACATAGTGCCTGGATATTTATTGGTCTGTCGGAATGGTTAGAATTTCGCCTTTATGGCGCCTGAAATCACCATAGACTTCTACTGAAACCTGTTTGCTACATTATCCAAAATGGTCACGGCTAGATGGCTTTAGGTTATGGTTTCCACTCCTCGTACGATGTCTGCCCATTTCACATGCTCATAATCAACAGTTACAAGCAGATTGTTGTTTCCTCCTGCACCCTTTAAAGTGAAAAAATATTTTCAAATGCAAGAATTGTTCACATAATTTAGTGTCCTTTGCTTGAGTAAAACTGTAGCGCTTCCCTTCCACAGACCATACCTGTCCAAAATCTATTCCCTTCCACAGACCATACCGGTCCAAAATCTATTCCCTTCCACAGACCATACCGGTCCAACATCTATTCCCTTCCACAGACCATACCGGTCCAAAATCTATTCCCTTCCACAGACCATACCGGTCCAAAATCTCTTCAGTCTCCATTAAATACATGTGGAGGTGCCACTCCTCCAGCATCCAACATTAGCATATTCCTGTTTGATCCCGAGCCAGTTTCAGGGCTTTCAGCCGGGTAATGACTAGCTCTCTACAGGCCGTAGCAGACAACCAGGGACCTGGGAAGTGTGCCATGGTGCTTCCTCCTCTCTCCGCCTTCTCCTCTCCAGCCTCTCACTGCCCGATGACACACAATGCTCCCCCTATTCCAGACCCCGGGCCCAGGTAGGAAGGTGGGGTCGTAGTGGCCTCTAGCCAAGGTAACGAGGGTGCTGCGGAAAGACAAATGTGCCGTATTACCCGTAACGGAGTAATGTGTAGCCAGCGGTGAGTAGAGCGTGTGTGCTACCACCAGACCCGTTGTATCTTTTAAATGGGCACCGGCAACGGCTCAACGCGGTCCTCCCGGACAATTTTAAGGCTCACTATTAATCCATCTGCACTGGTGGCCAGGGAGTCTGTTAAACACGGGACACATGTCTATGCGGGTGGAGAAACACACACACAAAGTATGACACGTGCACACACACAGACACACACACACACATATTGAAAATATGTGAATCCTTCACCTCCCAAGTAGTTGATCAGCAACAGAACCTTCTTAATTTTCTTTTCGTTCTCCCGTCTCAATAAGTCTCTATGTTTTTTTTATCTTTTTCTGACAGTCTTTTTGTGTCTCTGAGTCTCTCTATGTCTCTCTTATGCCTCAGTATGTATCTCTCTGCCAGTCTTATGTCTCAGTATGTCTCTCTCTGCCTGTCTTATGTCTCAGTATGTATCTCTCTGCCAGTCTTATGTCTCAGTATGTCTCTCTCTGCCTGTCTTATGTCTCAGTATGTATCTCTCTGCCTGTCTAGTGTCTCAGTATGTCTCTCTCTGCCTGTCTTATGTCTCAGTATGTCTCTCTCTGCCTGTCTTATGTCTCAGTATGTCTTTCTCTGCCTGTCTTATGTCTCAGTATGTCTCTCTCTGCCTGTCTTATGTCTCAGTATGTCTTTCTCTGCCTGTCTTATGTCTCAGTATGTATCTCTCTGCCTGTCTTATGTCTCGCACATTATTTTTGCATCTTGAATATTTCTCTCTGTTGATCTTGTTCACACTCTGTCACTCTTTTTCAGTCTCTCTCTTTCCTCGTCAAAGTTTTAAAACAGTTTTAGGTTTAGATTTAAAGTTTTTTTCTCCTTCTTTGAACTATTGAATGCTCTTATGGTTAGTTACACTCTGCTTTCAAAGATTTCTCTCACAGCAGTTGTTCTAAGGAAATCCCAAACTATCTTGCAGGAATGCCTTAAGGATGTTTTTCATGGAACAGTTATAAAATCTCTGGACAATTTGGAACCCGGATGAACTGGTTGCATACTAAAATAGGAAATACAATTTTTCTGTCACAGTATTAACCTCCCAAATTTACAAACATTGAACGATTCCAATTTCTTCTACAGTCTTCAATCCAGTTATTTTTGGGCTCCGGGACTTAATGTTATAAGGAACTTTTCGTTTTAAAATGGTTAACCAGCTTGATTGTGATTCTCTCAGATAAAAAAGCCTGGTATATATTTAGCCTCTATCGTGAACGACTTAAAGCTTCTAACCTCTTCCACAATGACTGTAATTTCTTGTGTGTCTGTGGAATTCAGCTCTCGGTCCCATTGCTTTAAAAATGCCATCAACAGCTTTGTGACACTACAGAAATACTTCAAACTTGAAATGAGGTCACCCACCGTCTTGCACGGAAGCTGCTGGTTCCGGAAGCATTATACATGCCATTTTACACACTCCTAAGGAGGTTCCCACCACATAACCGGTGTAAGGCGTTCATGTTAAACTCCGTTCAGCCACAAGAAGCAGGTTATAGTTCCCTCCTTTCTCCTCACACACACCCACACGCATGCACAATACACACACCCACAAACACACGCACCACACACACACACACGCACACACTCTCTGTCTATTATGTTTTTTTTCACTTCCCCTTGTCTGGAATGTGTTTAGTGATGAAACATGTCTTTCCATGCAGCGTCTTTTCCCTGTTCTTGTGGATCCCCATCCTCCAGACCCGTCAGGCTGGAACCGTGCCAGTGGCTTCAGTCATCACCTCTACAGGACTGTGTGTGTGTGTGTGTGTGTGTGTGTGCGCTGTCATCACGAACGATGGAGGGAAGGAGGGAGTAGGAGGGTTAGGAAATGTAGTCTGAAGGTAACAGCCCCTCTGAGGAATCTGCCCCCTTTCCCAACATTCCAGACCAGACGTCTTCCCAGTTGTAGGAGGAGCCGAAGCAGGTCTCCACGCCGACGTCCACCAGCTCACCTCAGCTACCTTTAGGAAACAAGGCTCCTGCCGCTCCCAGACCTTGGATCAAATACGGTCCTCATTGGTTCAAATAATTCCATGGGCGTTTCCTTAAGTCGGCGCCCTGAGCCTGGTGGTTTGGGGGTTTGCACTTTGGGGGTTTGAACTTTGGGGGTTTGAACTTTGAAGGGTTGGCACTTATGGCCTTTTCTATTGGTTCCACCGTGCAGCGCCGTCGTTCAAACGCAAACTAGTTATTACAAATGATTACAGTCTGCATTTGAACAAATCAATGACTGCCTTCCCCTATTGCCTCCCCACTTTCTGCTAATGCTCGAGAAACCCTGATCTTCATCAGTACTCTGGCTCCTGTATGGACTCCTCTACCAACCAATGAGACACTCAAACCGATAAGGGGTGTGTTTGGCAGTAGAGCGCTCCTTTCATCAATCCCGCTCGGACACATATTCCCAAGCATCTCACATCACCGTGCAAACGTTAGATTTGGATTATTTTATTTGCACAGGAACTGACAGGCCCTGTTTTTACTTCAGTTATGCTGTGGTCAGAGATTGTTACCACCGTGGAGATAGCAAACGGGAAAGTCACTAGACAGTTTTACATAGAGAGAGAGAGAGGGAGGTAGAGAGGAGAGAGAAATGAAGTGTGAGATATAGAGAGAGAAGGGAAGGAGGAACAATAGAAGAGAGGGAGAGGAAGAAAGAGACACAGAGAGACAGAAAACACTATAAAGCATTTGGTCCCCACAGAACATGTCTGGCCCAACCCTCCAGTTCCAGAGAGAGAAGACAGAGAGGAAAACCGAGGCAGAGAGTGAGTTATAGAGTGACATAGACTGAGAGAGAGACCCAAATAAAAAGAGAGATAGAGACAGGACAGGAGAGTGTGTCCTGAGAGGAATGTCCTGCTCTCAATCGCTCTAACTAATGCTGCAGCCTCTGTGCTGAAGGGAAAGTATGTCAGAGACATATAAAACACAGAGACTACAGTTCCTGTCAGGTTCCGTGGATGGGAGCAGGGAGGTGTTGGGTTCCACTCTGTAAGGGTTAGAGACAGACGGGGTAATGTAACAGGTCTCTAGAGAGATCCGTCACGACAACGCCACTCATGTTTGATCAGCATGCAACGCCACGTTAGCGCCACGGCAGAGTATAGCCCAGGCTAGCCCGGTGAGTAGCAGGGACACAGGGCTTGTCCCGGTCTCCCCACTGACGGCCAGGCTAGCCCGGCGAGTAGCAGGGACACAGGGCTTGTCCCGGTCTCCCCACTGACGGGCCAGGCTAGCCCGGTGAGTAGCAGGGACACAGGGCTTGTCCCGGTCTCCCCACTGACGGGCCAGGCTAGCCCGGTGAGTAGCAGGGACACAGGGCTTGTCCCGGTCTCCCCACTGACGGGCCAGGCTAGCCCGGTGAGTAGCAGGGACACAGGGCTTGTCCCGGTCTCTCCACTGACGGCCAGGCTAGCCCGGTGAGTAGCAGGGACACAAGGCTTGTCCCGGTCTCTCCACTGACGGCCAGGCTAGCCCTGTGAGTAGCAGGGACACAGGGCTTGTCCTGGTCTCTCCACTGACGGCCAGGCTAGCCCGGTGAGTAGCAGGGACACAGGGCTTTTCCCGGTCTCTCCACTGACGGCCAGGCTAGCCCGGTGAGGTTTTCAGGGTCCCACCCGGCCAGTGTATGCACTCCTGCGTGGAACTTCCAGCTACACATCAGCCCTTAGCACAACCTTGACATCTTGGCCAAACACTTCCCAGGAGCCACCTGGGAGCCAGCCCGTCCTCCATCAGTGAGTCAGGGACCCTGCGAAAGAAGCCGGTGTGATGTAAGCCTTTCAATTCATTCAGCTGCTGGGTTCAATATGCTTTCTAGGCGCAGATGTTGAAGTTGAACATGTGGGATCTACCATAAAGGATGGGCTCAGTCTGAACATGTGGGATCTACCGTAAAGGATGGGCTCATTATGAAACATGTAGGATCTACCGTAAAAGATGGGCTCAGTCTGAAAAATGTGGGATCTACCGTAAAGGATAGGCTCAGTCTGAAACATGTGGGATTTACCGTGAAGCGTTTTTTCCCCAGCACTTCAGCTGTGTCCGTATCTTGTTCACTGTATCATTGGCCTACGTGTGTGACATTTAAATGAGATGTTGTAATCTAATTATGCTCAGATCATAAAACCGTCTACAGACAAGATCAGGATACAGGATAAATGTTAGAGGCAGGGATAAACAACGCTCAAATGACTTACAGCGCATCCTCCTGCCAAACGACACATAAAGGCAGACAGGAGACAGAACCAGCCTGGGGGAATCTCAGTGCACCTCACAATGCCGTTAAGACAGCCCTTCGGAGATCATCTATGAGTGAGACTCAAACCCTGCCAGAGGAACAATAGGTGTTGAGCAGGCCCTTCGGAGATCATCTATGAGTGAGACTCAAACCCTGCCAGAGGAACAATAGGTGTTGAGCAGGCCCTTCGGAGATCATCTATGAGTGAGACTCAAACCCTGCCAGAGGAACAATACGTGTTGAGCAAGCCCTTCGGAGATCATCTATGAGTGAGACTCAAACCCTGCCAGAGGAACAATAGGTGTTGAGCAGGCCCTTCGGAGATCATCTATGAGTGAGACTTAAACCCTGCCAGAGGAACAATAGGTGTTGAGCCAGCCCTTCGGAGATCATCTATGAGTGAGACTTATACCCTGCCAGGGGAACAATAGGTGTTAAGCAAGCCCTTCGGAGATCATCTATGAGTGAGACTTAAACCCTGCCAGAGGAACAATAGGTGTTGAGCAAGCCAGGTGGCGTAACGTAATGTCTGTGTGTACATCTTGGTCAATTGATTTATTTATGTTCTCCAAGACCTTTCATCATGCTAACATACCCCATACACCTTGATACATGTTTTGGACCTGAGGGTTAATGGACAGAGGGTGTGTGTGTATGTGTAACAGGGACTACCCTGCATGGGTTTTTGAATCAGCTATGTTTCAACAAAAAAAAATCACTTTCATTTTGAATGGATTGGCAAAAGAAATTGTCAATGAGTACTGTTTTCAATTAATTTTAACAGACTGAAAATGTTTCCATTTGTAACTATAACATCTGCAATGACAAAATAAATAAATAAAGTAATTCACTTTTACTATTAGAATATAGCCACAAAATGCTGGTTGTTTTGGTGTTGAATCAGAAAACATGAGCAGAACTAAAATACACAACAGATTGGCCAAGAGTTACAAACTTTGTGTTAATTCAAATGTAATCTTTAAGGTAATTCTAATATTGGATTATACTGAATCTCAACCAATAATCAGATAAACAAAACAGCCTACGCTAGACCCTATGTGAAATACGAATGACCTGTATTGTGTATGGGTGAAAGCATTGTGAAAACACATTCAACAAGCTCTACCAAATGTTGAAACGTCCTTGGTTAAAATTTCAACCACATACCACCATGTCCATCCATGTTGAAACGAGGTTGTATCCCCAGTGGAATGCTTCTCCCAAGGTGTGCCCCTCCACAAATAAGCATTCAGCTGAGCATGACTAGTCTGGCATAAACAGACACAATTGATGGGTGTTAAAATTGGTTTCATCACTCAGCATTCAGTCAGTCAACACCATAATAGGTTAGGATTTAAAACAAACCAAGACACAAATACAAAACGACCAAGACGCAAAGACAAAACGACCAAGAAACAAAGACACACACGTACACTCCCGTACACCAACACACACATACACTTAAACACACATACACTGACACACACGTACAATCACACACACATACACACACATACACTGACCCACGTACACTCGCACATGCACACCGACACACGTACACTCACACACACGCATGCACAATAATGTCAGAGAAAATAGAGATAGACAATGGGCCTTGTCTGTGTAAATGTAGGGTAGACCAAAAGGCTGGAAATGTATTGTCCGACCATCCACATTCTGCTGGGTTACATTTGGACATGGACTGTTTTCTCCAGTGTGTTCCATCTCACAACAACAGATAAAGCCAGATAGAGAAAAGCACGGAGGAACTCTTCAACGGGGACGACTTTCCTTCTGCTAATAACACTGGGACGCTCTCCACCCGAGCGTATGTGCAGATGACTCCATTAGAGTACTTCATAGTTTCCACGAATCCGGTCAGGAAATACAGGGCTGCTACGGTATAATTTAACCTGAACTCAGAAGGAGAGGAAGGCGTGGTGTGTCTCAAACAGCCCCCTATTCCATGCATCGCACACTCCATTTAGACTGGGGTCTACGAGGCTCTGGTAAAATTGTGTACACTTGATTGGGATTAGGGTGCCCTTTTGAATGCGACCACGGCTATTCGATTACTTCACCTGTGCTGAATGGTGGACAGGCTTGTGGGCTAACATCGCTAACGATGGCCGGGACAATAAGCAAGGTATTTTACAATAAGATAGGCATTTTACAATAATCAAGGTATTTTACAATAAACTAGGTATTTTACAATAATCTAGGTATTTTACAATAATCTAGGTATTTTACAATAATCTAGGTATTTTACAATAAGCAAGGTATTTTACAATAAGATAGGCATTTTACAATAATCAAGGTATTTTACAATAAACTAGGTATTTTACAATAATCTAGGTATTTTACAATAAGCAAAGTATTTTTCTGTCAACCTGACCAGATCCTGAAACTCATTAATGCTGTGGCTCCTTCCAGGTGCAGGCAGATAAGTGGATGGGTTGTCTTACCGCGCTCAGGACGGACCACACAGTGAGCAGGATACTTTGACTTACGTTGACCTAAAGGCAGTGAATATGGCGTGGGAACCTTCCATTGGGCAGAGGGATGCAGGGCCAGGGCTCGACACGTCCCAAATGAGACACCGACTATGAATAGCAGAGTAATGGTTAGACAGAGGAGGAGACGTGAGTCACCCTCGTGGTGGACAGCGATTCCCCACTTCTCTTCCTTGGCCTCCTCTGACTCAAGGTTTAACCAGGTGGACTTTGCAGGTGCCACTGGATGTGAAGTCCGGCCAGAGGACTGTGGTGCGTCTTCAGTTCGGGGACGATTACTGTCTAATTTATCGATTGTAATGTATTTGTTATCTGTTCTTGGTACAAGGATTATTTGGGGTATGGCACATCAGTTTTTAAGATGGCATATCAATTTTACTGCCCCTTTGAACTTGCACTGTATACCCATTCATCCTAAAGAAATAAATCTTAATAAGCTAATTTCAACTGTTGTAATCTAACGAGTCCTACAATTTCAGAAAACCATATTCATTAAAACAAACACTCTATATATAGATAAAGACTAGACTATATAGACTATATAGACTATAATAGAC
This sequence comes from Novumbra hubbsi, assembly GCA_016801125.1. Taxonomy (NCBI): domain Eukaryota; kingdom Metazoa; phylum Chordata; class Actinopteri; order Esociformes; family Umbridae; genus Novumbra; species Novumbra hubbsi. The sequence goes on along the minus strand of JACXGK010004286.1, from coordinate 23,550 downwards.
TATACATAAATAATTTACTACCCTACCCAACAAAAATATTTTATGTTGATTAAACAAATTTTTCCCAACACTGATGTTTTTGTTCCTTTGTTGTTTCTGTTCCTCTTCTGTCGTCTTCTTCTGTTCTTCAACAGTTTTGTTTTCATAGAACAAGCGAACATAGTTACTTGTTGTTTTATTCACTAGGTTTTGGATTAACACAGGAAAAAGTGCTGACCACTTCTCCCAACAAAGCTGGCATTGACCCATAAATAGATGCTCTTCAAGCCCCCTGCCTGGTTCCCCACTGTCCCTTTTGCTCACAGGCCCCCCGAATTAGACTTGCCTTTTTGACTTTTTTAAGGCTCGGCCTTAATAGCTTTCTCTATGGATTTGAGAATAGATAAAGTCAGCCAGACTCATCTGTCAGATTTTTTGCTAAATGAACAAAGGATCCCAGCTCAGGGGTGAATATCCAGTTGGTGAAAATCAGGCTGTTGACAGATTTACCCACAAAGCAAAGCATTTTGGTAATAAGCCGTTTCAGGTTAATAAACTTGTTTAAAAAGCATACGTTTTTTTTAAATGGCCATTCCGGTTAAGTATAAGGTAAAAGCAATGCTGTTTAGAAGGATTTGTTCAGGATTAAACAGAGGTGTGTCTATTTCAATCTAAAATTACCTAAAACTGCCTTTGGCAAACTGCCCCTCCATTGGTACCTAGAAATTATTTAAAAGGATAAACGACAGTGAATAATCAACCTTCAGTACATTTCAAAATAAAGGTTAAAATGTCAAGCCTTCAGTGCAGTTAATATTATTGTCAGTGGTTAAAAAGGTTGGTCTTAAGCGCCGTTCTCCTACGCCCCACGGGAGAAGGGTTGGAAATGATGTTTATTTGTTTATTTTTACGGTTCGTGTTAAAGTCACTGGTTGACAAAGATTATATCAGCATTTTAATCTTTTCGTCTCGTTCTCACATTACAATTATCTGGGCAATTTGAGGCGTGGCCAAACTGTGGGGGTGTGGCCGTGCAAGACTTGCACGAGACTTGCACAAGGCTTGTTACTGTCCCTGTTTCCATGTCTGCGAGTTTACTATATATATATTCTGATATATTGTTATATATATATATATGTTTGCATACAATATGTGATCGATGAGTTTGTCTTGGAATACATTGTAAAAACTAGTCAACTTACCTAGCAGATCAAAGGAACTTTACAGCAGTAGATATCTTTTATGTAATTTTCTTCAGTTTATTTCAGTTAAAATAAAAACCCTTTTTTTGTGAGTTTAAATGAGGAAATGTATTGAGGGTTCATCTTGAAAACATTGTTGATCATCAGGGTTCATCTTATAACATTGTTGATTGTTAGGGTTTATCTTAGAAACATTGTTGATCGTAAGGGGTTCATCTTATAAACATTGCTGATCACAAGGGTTCATTTTACAAACATTGTTAATCTTAAGGATTCATCTTATAAACACTCTTGATCGTAATGGTTCATCTTATAAACATTTCTGTTCATAAGGGTTCATCTTATAAACATTGTTGATCATAAGGGTTCTTCCTATAAACATTGATGGTCAATCATTTATAAGGGAATTATTTGGCGCTTAAATAACTTTTAATTGTATTTATAAACTCTTAGGCTGTCGGAAACCCACGTGAGGTTACGTACCATGTTCATATGTCTGTATTCATGACAGCTTCATGTTTTCTGGATTTATGTGCATTTTTGCACATAAAACACTCCTGAAATAACTTTTCACCAACCCTCCAAACCCCTTAAGCAATCAGTGGCAAATATCTGAACCCTTGTATGGTAATAAAGTGTCATGAATTATGGCCAGGTTTTAACTGCGTTGCTGAGAATGTGTTGTGGAAATAAGAGCGGCTACATTTTCTGTTTCAGGATGTCCTAAGGGTGGAGCATGACTCTTGGGCCTGGGGCTACAGTATGCATTGGAGATTAACATTCAGGGCTGTAAGGGTAAAGGTGGTTTTGGACGGAGCAGGGTGGTGGCTAGAACTGGTGGTTCGGGTTGAGTAGGAGGCGGGGGTATTGGGCTCGGCCAGGGCTGGGGAGTGAGGGGTCATGTGGGGTAGAGCCCTTTCTCTCCAAGCATCACTAACCTCCGCTGTTGACATATTCAGGCTCATGACTCATCCGTTCTCCCACTGGCAAATGAGACCCTATGATGCAAGTGGGGCAGAGGTTCCAGACAGAGGAGGAGGGTGCAGGCTGCAGGGTCACAGACAGATGAGGGAGAGGCAGAGTTGGGGTTAGGGTTGGGGTTAGGGTTGTAGTTGGGATTAGGGTTGGGGTTAGGGTTG
>JACXGK010004286.1:0-21130 GCA_016801125.1 Novumbra hubbsi | reverse complement strand
CATTGTTATTGCACATTATGTATGTTTAATTCTGATTATCCTGTTGAGAGAAAGAGAAAGAAATGGAGGTGGGAAAGAAGGAAAATGGAGAGACAAAAAGAGAGAGAACCAGCTAAACAAAAAAAATTAGATGTATAATATTGAAATGTTTCCGTTTGACTGTCTGAATGGATGCCGTGCTGGGTGGAACACATCTCATTTTATTCATATTCAGAACAAGTGATCCTTGGCCCCCCGCCTTCTGGCACCATCTGGTTTGGTCTGCAAAGAGACATCCAGGCATTTCTAGACGAGCAGGGATATGACGATGACAAATTGAACATCACCGATGACTAATGTCAGGGATGTGGTGTTAGAATTGAGACCTCTGAAAAGCTGTCTCCGAGAGCATTGATGCAACGGTGGGACAGATTGGAATGGAAATGTCTTGAAAATACTCTAAATGCAAAACGCTCAATCTTTTCTACTCGGCTTCAAAAGGCTCAATAGATTTATTCCACAGACAAGTAAAAGCTGCTTTTGATTTGTGGGCTACTATACCGATATAAACATAACGTAGTGCCAAGCAAGTTTAGACGGGAGAGGTGTTATGCCACTTTAGAGAAACGTGTAGGTGGTGTAAATCATAGTTGTCCTGTTAAGATCACCACTTCCAGGGCACTTCTGGACATTCTCTAAACATTGGGACGACACACAGATGCCTTTGGGGTGTTGTCAGACATTATGTCAGTGTTCCAAAGGGCTTCTTCCCCCCGAGGGCACTGGTCAAAAGTGACGCCCTGTGAATGCAGTTGTTGAGTTTGCACGGAGCCACATAGGACACGGGACGCCCCGGTCATGTTGTAGGGCACGACTGCATGCCGGCTTCATGGGGTTGTATCTTTTGACAGGAATTTATCAAATGCAAATATGTAAACAGACGACTCGGATGGGCGACGGTGAACCATTGAAGGAATGTAATCTCTGCTCACTCCGCGGCTTGGAAAACCGCACATTGATAATCACACAGAGGGCCCTACTAAGCTCCCGCTGATGTGAGAAGCTCGTAGGACTTGTAGCTTCATCATTGACCAGACTACACTGAGAATGACAGTAGAAGTCATGCACAGCCGTGAAACTGTTTAAACGTTTAAAAAATGTTTTTGGGGTGTTGCAAAACTTGAATTAATTCCATTTTGCACAAAAACAATCTGTGCTTTTGTTTATTCACTTTTTTTGTAACATTTTTATCTTTCTGTTCAAGCAGTGGGCCAACATTTATCACTATACTGTAAGGGTGCTCCGGTGGTTACAAAATCCAACCTAAGTACAACAAATAAACTTTACTGGTTCAATTGGCAAGTAAAGTATTTTTTATGTATTCAATATTGTATTTTGGTTCATAGCGTACTTCATTTAATCTATTTTAGGTTTGCGAGTTACTCAAGTGCTCCCAAAACCATCCAACCAGAAATGTTAAGCTGGAACCGATAACACACAACTTGGGGGAAAGTATCACATGGTTCCACTTTGAAAACAGATTTTTGTTGTTCTACTTGCACTTTGTAACGCTCATGTTTTAGCTCATATATAGGTGCCGTCACAAAAGGAACTCAGTAGATGGGAAGTCCCTCAATATTTGTGTTCATGATTGCTTTAGTGTGTGTAAAAGAGAAAGGGTTAAAGGGTTAGCAGTAAAGTAATTGAGTCGGCTTGCATTTAAATTAAGACAGAACTGTTACAAGTCATCCACCCCTGCACAGAATAAGGAGCAAAGAAAGAGATTGTAATAACATTTCAAATCATCACTGTAATAAAACCCAGAAACAAGACATCTGTATTACAAAACATGAATGCAAAAACTGTCATGATGTGCTTTCTATTTGTGTATGTGAGAAAATGGCAGTAGAAAGGGAATGTAATGTAACACTGTCTGGATAAGCCTGAGTCTCCAAGTCATTCTGTGGAGGGGAGGGTACTCTTTACGCTGTGTTAGGCAATGCATGGAAAGGATATGTGTATGAGGAACATTTATAGTCTTTTTGTCCTGACCATGGAATGCAACAGACACACACACACAATCACATGAACGCACAAATTGAAATTGATCATTCCAACAGCCAGAATGGTACCGTCAGACTGTCAGATCTGTCCCAGTTACATTCAGGCCCAGTTCACTCAGTTTAATGTGTAACAGTTAGTGGGTCGGTTCTGGTCATCTATTCCTCCTGTTCGGTCTCATCGTCCCCTGTGGATGAGTAGGTTTAGGATGAGAGACAGGGATGATGATGATGAGACTGCTGAATTGTTGTTTTGATTTGTATGACCTTTGACGGGGCTGTACACCTAACACACTCAGGTAGTTCGGTTTTCTAGTCTCAAACTGTTAACTGTGCTAATCTAGGCTCAGAAATGTCCAGGAACTGTGGTGGATTGCTAACCAGGGAAACACAGTACGTCTTTGCTCTGCTGAAGGAAGTTACAGGACAGCTAGCGGCATGGTCTCGGTTATGGTCCTGGGGCCGCGTGTGTTGTAGACTCTCGTCAGCATATCAGAGCCTTACTCTCTCTCTCTCTGAGACCCTGCATTCATACCCTGTTGTTTTCATTCCCCCACCTTCTCTTCACAGCTACCTAGATGCACAAAAAACTGTTTTCTCAAGCTACAGCATTCCTGTAAAAAAAAGTATTTACACACACCTGGATCGCGGCTGTTCCTTTGAGACCCTGCATTTTTATATTACACAGTACCAGCGCTTTGCCAAAATATGTGATCTCTCTCTCTCTCTCCGCACAATATGAATTGCAAGGCCGAGGGGCATGGAAGTAAAAAAACAGTCACAGGGGGCTGGTATCAAACGCATGCTTCCTAATCCTTCACCTTGCACAAAAACCCCAGTGTATTATGGACACACGCAAAACCCAGACTGTAAAATAATGTATTCCTGCCAGCCACACTGGCATTGTCAGACATAGTCAATGTGTCCCTGTCTAATTTCAGGGACCAGCGGCAAGTCTCATTAAAGAAATCTCTGATTTGTGAGAAACTGAGGACTTGTTGACTCCGTTTTAAGGGTACCAGTTCGCCGGCCTGCCTTGATGGGTCTCTTCCTCTTCTGCGTCATCTTCCTCTGAGACGGGCGGTGATGGGGGGATAGATCGGGAGAAGAAGGGGGAGACGGAGGGAGGGAAATGAAAGCGTCCGTTTTGCCGCTTTGTGCTACAGCCACCTGGTACGTTTCATTAAGTCCTCCACACCACAACGCCGGCTGTCCGAGAGGCTGCTCCCGTTTAAGTGAGTTACGAGCATATTGCAGCCACGTGCCGCCATGAGTGGTAACGTTGGTGGAGCTCAAGTGGTTACCATGTCGTCAGGGTGGGCGGCCGTGTTGCTGGAGAGGCAGAAGAGCGGGAGTTCACTGATTGTATGACGAAGCAATACTGTTGGGAACGACACACCGACGTTTCACATCCAAGGCAATATCCCCGTGCTGCCGTATGTAAAAACGTATGCTAGGAAAATAAGTTCAGTCCATGTTTTCAAACTGCTAGTCTAGAACCAAATAATCTAGGCTCAGAAATGCCCAGGAACTGTGGTGGATTGCTAACCAGGAAAACACAGTACGTCTTTGCTCTGCTGGAGGACGTTACAGGACAGCTAGCGTCATGGTCTCGGTTATGGTCCTGGGGCCGCGTGTGTTGTAGACTCTCGTCAGCATATCAGAGCCTTACTCTCTCTCTCTCTGAGACCCTGCATTCATACCCTGTTGTTTTCATTCCCCCACCTTCTCTTCACAGCTACCTAGCTGCACAAAAAACTGTTTTCTCAACAGCATTCCTGTAAAAAAAGTATTTACACGCACCTGGATCGCGGATGTCATTCCAGACTCTGCATTTTTTATTACACAGCAGCAGCCAAAATACATGATATTTCTTTCTCTGCACAATATGAACTGCAAAGCTGAGGTGGATGGAGATAAGAAAACAGTCAGGGAGGGAAACATTATTAAACTCATGCTTTCCAATCTGCAGAAATCCTCATGTGCCTAGGACACACACACACACTGGTGAGCCTACTACTGTAAATTAATTAACCGTCACAAAAACAGGCAACTTTAAGGAACATCACTGGTCAATGACTGTTTAAACAAGCCAATGTCTACAGCTCTGACAGCCCTTTCATTACTTTAAAGTTAAATTCATAAAGGAAGTAAACAAGCATTCCCGACCAAAGCTATATGCTGTGCTGGTGATTATACAGGAGCTCTCCAACATTCATGTGTACATTTGTTATTTTGTCAATTTCCAAACAAATGTATCTGATCTAATACAAGCAGGCTGGGCCATTCTCTGTAATCCTAGACTAAATCTGATTCTCACTGACTTCTCCCATTATTATTTATAGTGCTTTTTCCACCTAGAAAGTCTGTTGGATCGGCTGATCTTCGTCCAGACACCTTCTGGGATCGATCACATCACTGCTTCGTGATGACGGACTCCCTTTTTCCACGCTCCCTTTTCATCACTCACCAATTATCGTTCAGATGTTCTCAAGCGCCACACGATCGCCGCTGTCTTGCGCGATGAGCTTCTCTGAGCGGACGGCCGTGGAAACAGCCGGCGTGTCATCGCAAGTCTGCCCGTCTCCCCTGCCTGCTTTTGGCCTGCAGTCACACCTCCAGGTGGTGGAGCTGAACGCACCGCGGTCGTGTGTGTCATCACCATCACAGCACTTACAGGAACTCGGGTCGGCTCAGCTGAACCTCCCCCGCCGTCGGGCAAACCAACCACGTCACCGTGGACACGCGGGCCGTAGAAATATAGAAACGGCCTGCCAGAATGGACACACTGTGGCGTGACACAGACTTTATATGGGAGAGTCTTTTCTAGTGGTTTTGATTCCGTGCAATGGGCTTCTTATCAAAGGGTACATTTGTCCTAAAAAAGACCTTGTATTCTGTATGTGGTTGAGATGAATGCCAGGTAAAAAACAAAAAAGAACAGGAGTTTCTTAGAGCTTGGAGCTATGCGTTGCTGACATCAGACATCGCAGTCAGCTGAGGTGATTGTGGTTGAATGCACGTCCGGGAAGGAGCAGCTACTATGAAGTGATTGTACATGTCTTGTTCTTGTCTCACTGAAACATCTTTACGTTTCCAGCACCCTTCATCACAATGCCACAGCGATAGACAACAAGTGACTCAGGTAAATAATTACATAAGGAAAGTAGAAAAGACGAAGGTACGAACAGAGTTGGTAACATTACACACTGACACAATAGACAATGTATTAAAAATAAAAACAACCTAATCTGCCCTGCGTAACTAACTGACCTCCACTGAGGATCTTAGTTGGTATTCCTCCACATGGATGCGTCGGGAGGACATCTGACGTACCTCTGACGGCAGGTATGATGGCCTCCGTAGATATCGAACACAGCCGTTCTATCTGCGCCAGTCTGCTGTCGGCCCCTCTTCGGGCCTGCCCGTGGCATTACTATCTATGTTTTTGTTTACAGTGTTTTGACTCACCCCTATGTGACCGTAAATGACCCTGGGGTTGCCCCTATGGGAGTAGAGATTACGGTAGACACCTCCATGCAAGAGATCTGGCCGCAACCGATGATTGGGTGAGATTCAGGCGCCGCACGGTGCACCCTTGATGCAGGTCGGGATTCAGAAGAACCCTCTCGGCAGACTGTCTCTCGATACTCTCGATAGTTCACTCACAATAGATGAGAAGGAAATGTTCTGTTGCTCTGTCAGCGGGCTACCGGAGGTCACTGTTCCAGAGTCTAACAGTTCTACTGTATCGCTGTGTACCGTAGCTGCAATAGCTCATCGTGACTGACACATTTCCGGGGGCCAAGATGTACTTTGCAGGCCTGATTCCTAGAATTATATAGCGAGAAACAAATTGGCCTGCTCTCTGTTGTTCTATCAGCAGGTTTCTGGAGGCCGTTATTCACAAAGTCTTCTAACGTAAGTCCCTTGATGGATGGAGGGAACTCTACAGAGCTCTTTGGTTCATCTCTCTCTTTCTCCGCCTCCTTGATGGTCTTTCTTAGTCTCTCTATGATATCCTCTCTCTCTCTTTTAATCCCCGTCTCTCTATGGGCATGAGAAGTGTGTTTACTTGGACACTCCTGCCTCTCGGCGTAGTGGTGAGTACGTACCAAACAGCAGAACATTGGAGATGTTTGTTGTAGGAAAGCTCAAATCCATTTAATTCCCCCTCTGGCGGGACCTTTATGTGATTTCCAGCTCAGGTTCCAGCGGATGTCTGTCTCTGAGTGGGCAGAGCTCCTCTGGTATTGGCCTGGACCCTCCCCTGGTTCCGTGCTCTGTTGTGGAGGGAAGCAGCGCTACTATACCACCAGGAATCTCACGGAGCACGGCAAACACACCAGACGGCAGCCCGGTCATAATGCAGCACACTGCCTTCAACAAGGCCTCCAGTTGCAGGTCAGTGCACTTAGAAGGGTGTCATTTGGGACAGACTGGTAGATTTTAGAGTCCGCCTGTTGGAAAGCAAACTAACAAGAGGGGCTTTCACCAATTACCCCTGCGCAATCCAGACCTTGTGGGGGTCGTTACTCTACTGTACTATCACTCTCTTCTCCTAGCCCTGAGTATATCACAGGCGGAAATAGATCAAATCTCTCTTCTTATCCACCAATTGTATTTTTTTTTGTTTGATTGTTTCCGGGGGGTGTTCGTTCACGCAGCGAATCAGGCTACGGGCTGTGACATCACACAAGGAGAGGAGACCGCAAGAGAGAGAGTAATGTACACAGATGACTGACTTGACCTTTCCGAACACAATGAATCTGAGGGAGGAAGATCCACTTTTTTTGTATTGTTCTTTTCTTCGTCTAAAGCAAACATGAAACATACTGGAGGGGTTTGAAGGGCATGCTGAGTAAAATGAAGACTGCAAAATCTAAGGGTGTTGGGGGGGGGGGTTCATGAAAACATAGACCTTGGTTTTGATGTTGCTTTTCTGCCAAGATCAGCAATTTGGTGCAGGGAATAAGATCTTTGCAACTCTCCACAAATAGGTCCAAAGCCTGTGCAGAAACACATTGTTCATTGCCAATATTTAATTCAAAACAAATTGCTTTTTAATTCTAAAGCGCTGTCACCTCGCCTCTCAAGCAAGCATGTGACTAAAAGGCAATATTTCTTTCCAGACGAGCAGTTAGACCACAAGTGGATTTATCAATGGGAATATACTGCAGGAAGTTTACGTTTGGAAACCTCGCAGTGACAATCCATGCCAGGGGCATTCCATAAGTAGAGCTGACGTGATTCCTATATTCTACCTGCCGGAGAGTCGTGTGTTCTTATCTTATCACAGTTTCCATCCAGGGTGCCCTGGGGCTGTCTGGGCAGTTCCCAACCAGCCCAAGAGGGAGGCCAGGGAGGGCAAGGAGGCGGTCCCTCACCTGAGAGACCCACGATTCACCACGGCTTGAACCCGGTGCCTGAAGGTCAGAGGTCATCAGGGGCCAGAGTTCAACAGATCACTAGGCATGCCGGGGTAGAACACGTCAACTATCAGTGGCAGCCTCGTAACGATTTGGAGTACCGGTAGATAACATGCACTCTCCAAATTGGGATAGCAATTCATGAGCAAGGTCTTTGTCTTCATTTCACAACCAGGTTGTTGGTGGGTTGATCCTGGTCTTCCACATGATGGAACTGGGCAAGATGCATGGAAGGCTGCACGAGGTTCAAAGTAACCATGGTTGGTGTCACCACAGGTCAACATAACCTCCTCAGATCAGTTTGTTGATTCTAATGACGACACTCGGGGCTTGCTTTTAGACCATCCTCTAACAAAAACCAAATTTCCCATTTCTAGATTGATAGACAGGCTTTTCTTTCTTCCATGACCTTTGTATCCTCAAAAGCTAGTCAGACAGACACCCCGGCCAAATGGACCCGTCTTTGATTTGCGCACCCTCTCGTGCACAAACACTCAGCATTAACGATGACCTCTACCAGCCGTGAAAGAAAACAAGGACATGGTACTGAAGGTCTTAATAGGGGAACGGCGAAAGGCTAATGAGCTTTTAAAGAGGGACAACAAAAACACAGTCAGCTCTGTTGCAAATCTTCTGGAGCTTTTGGAGAGCGAGAGGCTCTCAAGGCGCTAGTGTGTGTGTGTGTGTGTGTCTGTGTGTGTGCTCTCAAGACGCTGGTGTGTGTGCTCTCAAGACCCTGGTGTGTGTGTGTGTGTCTGTGCTCTCAAGACGCTGGTGTGTGTGTGTATGTGCTCTCAAGACGCTGGTGACCCCAGGGTAGTGTAAACATTCCATTTGCCCTTCATGACTCGCCAGCAATTACCCAGACACCCCCAGGGTGCCCGCCCTGCTGTGTGCGTTTAACTGGCTGTCCTGGAGCAAACTGCCCAACCGCCACTCTGCACAAAGAAACAAGCTCTTATTTTCTTTCTCCGCGGTCCACCTTCCATCCAAACAACCCAGTCGAAGAACATAAGCACGGTGCTCATAAATCCAGCTCTATAAAAACGTCTCTCCCCAAAAACAAGGGTAATCGGAGTTCTCAAAACACAGGCTAATGTGTGTCTTAATGGTCGCGTTCACTTGTTATTCGGATAAAAATGCTATGAGTACTTTTGGAAAAGGGGCTAAGCTATAATCTCAATGGCTTTAGTAAAACGTCTACCGTCCAATCATCTTCCATCTAATTGCCTCAGAGATTACAAGGACTTTCTCTCTGAACACACTAGTTGGTTGGTTCTATAATTTCATTCATTAATTTTTTTATTTCTCCTTTTTTGTTTTCATTGAGCTTATTTGTATATATTTAGGCAATATTTTAACGTTGCGGTTTTAAAAAGCGAAATAATCTATGACATTGTTAGCCTTTCAAGACAGATGTTTTTTTACTCTCAGAATCTTTGCATTTATCTTAAACGATCTTGTATTTGCTTCATAAGGGCGGACTCATTAGACGTTCTATATTTCTAGTGCTACCAGCGCGACAGGAGCTCTGTATATTTGACCCTGTTTAGAGATAAAAAGGAGCACCTAGACTTTTCATTGCTTCAGGGTTTTCAGTGTTTCAGCGTTTCCGTTGCGGAGACCTTTGGGGAACAAGTTGCTTCTCTTAGCTAACAGATAGCCGGCCTACGTGGTGTCATTGGAAAAGCCACTCCCACCTTCCTTGTTGTCATTGGAAAAGCCACTCCCACCTTCCTTGTTGTCATTGGAAAAGCCACACCCACCTTCCTTGTTGTCATTGGAAAAGCCACTCCCACCTTCCTTGTTGTCATTGGAAAAGCCACTCCCACCTTCCTTGTTGTCATTGGAAAAGCCACTCCCACCTTCCTTGTTGTCATTGGAAAAGCCACACCCACCTTCCTTGTTGTCATTGGAAAAGCCACACCCACCTTCCTTGATGTCATTGGAAAAGCCACACCCACCTTCCTCCTAACTGACGGATGTGGCTCATACTGGGCTGATGGGTGCCGGCGGGGGGACTGTTGTTGATGGGTTGGCCATTGCCCTTCTGGGACCCCCACAACAGAATCTCCCCCAGAGACACAGGCGGTGTTCTTCTGTGAATCACCACCGGGATGCTCCTCTCCTGGACCAGCCAACCAGACATGTCACAGTCCGTGCTGGAAGCAATGGGTCACTGCGTCCTTGTTCTAAACCCTCCGCTGTGATTGGAATACATTTGTTTCTGCCTGCATCATACAGTCTGAATTTCTCCTCTTAATAGGTTTGTATGTCACATTTTATTGTATTTTCATGCATGCATGGACACACAACCTTTAACCAATCAGAGTGTCGTAAACAAACTTTGTCAATGCCACTTGTGAAAGGTAGCATTTGGCTACACATGTGAGATGAACCCTTCCATGTCTATGTATGCTGGAGATGAACCCTTCCATGTCTATGTATGCTGGAGATGAACCCTTCCATGTCTATGTATGCTGGAGATGAACCCTTCCATGTCTATGTATGCTGGAGATGAACCCTTCCATGTCTATGTATGCTGGAGATGAACCCTTCCATGTCTATGTATGCTGGAGATGAACCCGTCCATGTCTATGTATGCTGGAGATGAACCCGTCCATGTCTATGTATGCTGGATTGTGTTGCAGACTCCCCTTCAGGTGGGTTTAGTGATGGGAGTTAAAGCTGTAAAACTCTTGCTCAGAGTCACACAGTATATAAAGACAACAGTGACCTTTCCATGAGCCTGTGGGGTAGAAAGAATGAAACTGAAGAGAACCTGCCAGCCAAGACAACCATCCTAGGAGGTATACAGGGATTTTTGGTTGACGGTTGGAGGAACATCGCCGTCGTTACTCGTCTCACCGATAAAATGTACATACCACAATAATAGCAACATATTCTACAAGTGTAATCAATAAAGAAATGTCAGTATAACGAATTATTTTGAATCCAAAAACTAAATACAATGTCTGTCTCTCCCAAATGACAATAGTTGAGGCCTTATGGTAATTCAGAAAGCCTTCACACTGGACCTTCAGTCTAAACATGTTCTCAGCAACAGCCAGAGTCAACCGATTAGATTTCTCAGTTTGTCCTGTAATATTTTGTCAAGATCCTAAATGGACAGGGTTGTTAGCTTGATTGATGTAAATTTCCTGAGCGCGGGCACACACACACACGAGTGCAGAAAACACATGTGTATACACATGCACGGACATACAGACACACATCTGTGAGCACTAATTTCAACAGAAAAAACATTCATCATTTTTATTTGACCAAGGCTAGACTGGTCTGGGATGTTGGAGTGATAATTAAAAACCCTAAAAGCTTTTCAAATGAGCTGCTACTGGAAAAACAAAACACAATCCTGTTACCTTTTATTTTCCTATTAGTGTTTTGCTAATGATGTAAGCCTGTTAAGGCCTCTAATCATCTTATATTGATTGTGTGCTATGTAGCATGACTGTGCTCATTACTGGTATGTTGACACAATAGCTTTATTCAATACCTAATATTGAGTCAAATGCATTCTAACATTATATAGCTTTGTTTTGCTGTGGGTCTGAATAAGGCCACTGTTCACATCCACCACCGTCCCTCTGAATACCTCCTACCCAGGAGGTGACGTGGCCAAATCTGAAAAGAAACAAAAATCCTACAAATGTTTCCAGAAAGATGAACCTTCTTGTTCAGGCCCATAAGAATGGTGGCATGGTTTTATACGGGAGGCCCTTTTTTTTAAAGACACAACCTTGCCTTCGTAACATTGGGTGCTTTACAAATCGCATAATGCTGTCCCCAGAGCTCAAGTCCAAATTAAAACCAAGGGCCGAAAGTGTCTTGAAATATAACCTTTATTTTCTAAGTACATCCAGACATACCAAGAATTGCATTTGAAGTTGACATTAAAGTGGTAAGAGTGGTGAGACTTTTTGGGTGAACGAAGACATGCGTTGAGAGTGGTGAGACTATTGGGTAAACAAGGACATGTGGTGAGACTATTGGGTAAACAAGGACATGTGGTGAGACTATTGGGTTAAGTAAGACATGCGGTGAGAGTGGTGAGACTATTGGGTAAACAAGGACATAAGGTGAGACTATTGGGTAAACAAGGACATGTGGTGAGACTATTGGGTTAAGGAAGACATGCGGTGAGAGAGCGATGAGACTATTGGGTTAAGGAAGACATGTGGCGACGGTGATGAGACTATTGGGTGAACGAGGACACGTGGTGAGACTGATGAGACTATTGGGTGAACGAGGACACGTGGTGAGAGTGATGAGACTATTGGGGGAAGGAGGACACGTTGTGAGAGTGGTGGGACTTTTGGGTGAAGGAAGATTGTGGTAAAAGTGTTTTTATTGAAATAAATTGTAGATATTCCATCCTTCTTCCGAAGGGCCTTCTGAGACAATCCTGAAAGCTTTCATGGCTTTTAGAATATTCTTATTAGATGCTTGTAGAAATTAGGTTTGTTTGTGTTGCTGGAACATCTCCATGGGCAGACACCTTATGTGTTTGGATCTCTGTACTATAAGATAGGGATCTTCTTTGATGAGCTGTCCAACAACCTTCAACAGGATTGACTACAGACATGCACCTTCACAAATTGGCCAAATCAAAACACATATTTCACTGCTGAAATCTGTCGGCCTTTAGTGATGAATTTAGTCTCAGCAGAGGTGACATGATAAATCAAGATTGCTGCGTTTTGACAGTAAAGACAGTACACGTAACTCCAGGTGATTTAGTACGTTACAATATATCCCAGGAGCAAATACAGTATATCAAGCCACAGCGGGTCTGATAGTCAGGGTCAATTTTTCCCAGTGGTGATTGTTTACTCCATACAGAGTCTCTCTCCCAAATACCAACCTTTTCTCTTCTTTTACCCAGCATTCTTAGAGAATAGGAAGTTAGTCGTGTTGCTGTGGCCCGGGCTCTGCTCCCTCTGCCTGAGCCCATATAAGGAGGCCCAGTGAGGAACAGAGCCCAACAGAGCCCAGTTCCATTGCCTGGCCGGGGACACTTGATATACAGAGACAGAAACACACAGACACTGAACAAAGGACCTCTGGCACAGTCTTACCACATTACCAGCATGTTGCAGGATGAAACCAAGCACTTGGGGTGAATTTGAAATGTGTTTAAAGTGTCCTTTTCTCCAAAAATCTAGCAATGGGGAAGTTTGAGGCGGAGAATGGTGGGATGTACTGGCAAAAGGAAACTCTGACATGATAATGTTCTGGGAAAGAAGAATTTCTCTGTGGACAATAGAGGATTAGAGAGAAGATCAGTTAGGAACTACGGACATTGTACCACTAAATGATGGATTTCTAGATGTAGAGGTTTATATGTGAGGATACTCTGTCAGATGGGGCAAGACGGGCAGGCAAATGGAAAACAATATAATAAAGGGACAATTTGATACAACTGGTATAGTTTGATACAGGTGATAGAGTTTGATAAAGGTGGTGTAGTTTGATCCATGTGGTGTAGTTTGATCCAGGTGATGCAGTTTGATACAGGTGGTGTCATTTGATACAGATAGTGTAGATTGATTCTGTGGTGGAGTTTGATATAGGCAATGGGATTTGATACAGATGATGGAGTTTGACGGAGGTGATGGAATGAAACAAGTGGTTAAATTTGATACAGCTGGTCGAGTTTGATATAGAGGATGGGGTTTCACATACATGATGTGGTTTGATAAAGGATGTGGTACCAGTGGATCTTTGGCAACTAAAGACAGAAAGGTTGACGGTTAAGAGAGGGCAAAGAGAGTAAATCGGTCTGCTCAGAAGAACCACGGACAATAGTATTCATTTCCAGGTCAGCATTGACAAGATCCATAAGTCAGATGGCCTGGACCCAGATGGACCTCCATGCAAACACAGTTAGAAGAACAGTCTCGGTCCCATCCAATCCCTACAACACCAACACCACCGTGCTGTAGAGTTTTGCCATCATCAACCGCCAATTACTTACCACAAACACACAATGACATCATACTTATGCCCGTATGGATATTTCAGTCTCGTCTCCACCGTTCTTAGGAGGAAAGAGGAGGAAGAGGGGTGAACACAAGGCGAGGTGAGAAAGTGAGGAGAAGGAGAATCGTGGCATAGTCGGGGAGAGACAACTGTCCTGTCCGGTTCATGCATCAGCTTGGCAGCGACATCTCTCTCTGCCTCATTTATCCCCGGCGTCAGCCTTTACCCGGCGACGGCATTTTGATCAAGGGGCTTTAGCTCCACTCAGCTATGTCCCTGTGGGTCCCACAACAACACCTGAGGGGCTGACCGCAGAAATACCTCTGACGCAGCGAGGCCGTCAAAGCCCCGGGGTGTTAAGCGATGTCAGGCCCGGCCCGGGAGCACCAGCCCTGTCATTGTGGTGCAGCTGTTCCGCTCGGCGCAGCGTGGCGAAGGCCCAGTTAGCCACAGACACGCAGGTGTGTGGGTGAGAGGACCACCAACAGGCGGTCCTCCACAGCTGTGAGAGGAGCTCTGGGAAGAGCCTGCGTTGTCCCCGCCCCCTCTCAGGTGTTCTGGATCTAAACGAGATAGCCAGCGGTGTTGGACACCTGGCCTTTCTCTGTCTTTGTATCTCTCTCTTTCTCTCTCTCTCTCTCTCTCTCTCACTCTATGCTCACCCCATAAAGGGTCCCGTTGTTGTAATTGTAACCAAAATCCAAAGTGCATACGTTTGTTATTAACATTGGACTGACTTGCACTGTAAACAAGGATTTTTTTCCATTCCAATATCCCGGTTAGCGAACTGTCAGAAGTAAAGAATGCATTGG
This sequence comes from Novumbra hubbsi, assembly GCA_016801125.1. Lineage (NCBI taxonomy): Eukaryota > Metazoa > Chordata > Actinopteri > Esociformes > Umbridae > Novumbra > Novumbra hubbsi. Next base: position 6,847 of record JACXGK010004286.1, on the reverse strand, counting down.
GAATGCATTTCAGCTATGCCAGTATAGTATGATTTGTATATTTGGTTCTGTCCAGATCCATATCCTTAGCGCTACTGACATCCCTTGACCCAAACCCTAACATTATCCCGAACCGTATGGAAATCACGGCTATGTACAGTATATTTAGGTATATATACTTATAGGTATAAGTATTAGTGGATAGATTATGAACCATAACAGTATATTTCTGTGTATATACATGCATGATCTGTCAGTGTACGTTTATGTTTGTATGAATGTATGTATGTATGTATGTATGTGTGGGTGTATGTATGTGTGAATGTATGTGTGTATGTGTGTATGTATGTATGTGTGTATGTGTGTATGTGTGTATGTGTGTATGTGTGTATGTATGTATGTGTGTTTAGGTTGCATGTAACGTGTGCGCATTGGTTACATTGGTTATGGTTTGTAGTGTGTTTGTGATGTGAGCTGGCGTTTAAAGATGCACATTTAATTCTCAACCTAACTCTAACTTTAGCAAAGACAGACAGTTACTTATAAACAGAGTGTGTCCCGGACAGAGAGGGGGGACAATGAAGAAGAGGGGGGACAATGAAGAAGAGGGGGGACAATGAAGAAGAGGGGGGACAATGAAGAAGAGGGGGGACAATGAAGAAGAGGAGGACAATGAAGAAGAGGAGGACAATTAAGAAGAGGGGGTTTCGGAGGGAGAGGGGGTGCAAGGCCTTTCCTTTCTTCCCCAATGCGGCTCGGCCCCCCAGGGAGACTGGGACTCTTAATCTCTTCCCTCCTTCTCTGTGGTTCTGTGGGATTAACCACGCCAGCCTCCCCGCCAGCCTCCCCGGCCACACCTCTGGTCTTCTGCCTCCACTGCTGCTGCCAAATACGGCCTGGTGTCTGTTGACACGACATATGGCTCCTCACAGAAGGGTAGGAACCTTCTATTCAGCCTCCCTTTCAGTGCATGTTTACACTGTCGCATTCTGTTCCCCGTTGACCCTTTCTGCTCGGATCTCCTCCGTCCATTAATCAGCCTGATATATTGACAAATGAAACACGTCTTCTGGCTCAGGGATGCAGCCTGGTTCAACCAGATGCATTTTCATACTCATCAATAAACACAGCACTCAAACCCGATGAAACCACAACGTTCTGCCTGGTTCAACCAGAACAAGCATCCGTGATCAGTGAAAGTGTGGTTTAACCACGGTAATCCCGTTCTTTGAATATTTAGTCTGTTTCAACAACAGTATTAGTTTTGGCTCAACCACAGTATTCATTCCTGTTTGCCACAATATTCATTCTGGTTGATCCACAGTAAACATTCTGGTTCCACTACAGTATTCGGTTTGGGTTTTAGCGCAGTATGACATAAAAATGGTCAATGGAAACCGAAATCAGAAACTAATTTAGGGTTGGATTCAAACTCTCCAAAAATCAAACTAAACAATTGAAATTACAGGCTTTTCCAACTTGAGTACATTTCATCACTGCAACTCCTAATGGGACTCAGCTGTGTGTATGACCCCCACGTGCCTGGGGGTTCTCAATTGGATTCAGGTCTCTTGGTATCCCTTCCATGTTCTTGAGACTGTACTGGGAGACACAGCAAACCACGCTATGACACGTATGGATGTGCCAACCTGAAGGAACTGAACTGCCTGAGCAACCTGAATGGGCTGCAGGTACCGCCTCATGCTACCAGTAGTAAATAAACTTGCAGAATGCAAAACTAGAGAGTAATCAGTCAGGAAGGATAAAAAGAGAGCAATTGTCTGTAGCCACCACCTGCAAAACCATTTCCATGTTGGGTGTTGTATTGCTGTGGCCTCTCCAGTGCACTGTGGCACTGATTCACAATCGCTTATGTTTCCTCACTGGACAGATTGATATCCCTGAAGTTTAACTGACTGGTGTTTTACCGTGATGATTACGTGTGTCCTTAATTCTTTTGTGCGGTGTAATTATATGCCTTTTAGACGCGACTAGTTTTCATCCTTGTGATCGGCACTGCCGGCCTGGACACACACATGTAATCACCCGCCCAAACACCTAATTCCCATTCCAATACTAATGACAAAGTTCTGGATAAACCTAAACCCCCAAAAACCTAAGCCGAAAAAAGCATTTTCTTCATGTGGGTCAGCAAAAGGTGGACATTTCCATGTTTTACTATCCTCGCTGGGATTTCTTGTCCCTACAGGAACGGCAACAGGAAAACTGACCTCACCTGCGCTCACACATTTCACGCACCTCGGGTTGTAACTTCTATCATAAAACACTGAGAGCATATTTCGTGGGCAGCTGGATAGTAAACGGGAAGGAGTGCAACGGGCTGTTCCCCGCACGTCCTCTAGTTTCATCCGCGGTGATGAAGCTTCCAGGGAACTGACGTGTTTGGTTGAAGCCCAACCACTGAGACGGGGGGAAATATTGCATGCTTTGCAGCGGACACCAAACAATCTAAATACTGTATAATTGGCTTTTAAAGAATGTAACACCACGTGAATGAGTACAGTATATCCGCGATGCGGAACAGAATATACTGAATCTGTGAGGTCGGCAACGCAACTGTTATGAGCAGGGAGTGGTCTTTAAAACGGAAACCAGGCAACTCTGGAATGGATACTCTGGACTGTAGCAGGCAGGAATAGGGCTGGGATCCTGCCAGAAGGTTCCGTGTTGATGTCACTGGCGTTCAGTGTGTGTATGTGATCTACTGAGGGGGTCAGTGACAGAATGGTAGGAGACAATGGGTGAATGGAGACATGTTGACACTCAACAGGAGCATCAGTGGTATTCACGTATTTGGTACAGTCAGAAGGTACTTTAGTACCAGCGGATGACCACAGCCACTACAGCAGTAATGAATGTATACATTTCATCCTTTTTCGTAACGCGCTTTTGAAGTGGACATCTTTTGCCTTTTAGTATTTTGAATAGCTAGGTCTGCTTGGTAAGTTGACCATTTCACTGCAGCGCTTTAATGGGGCCGTTGAACATTCCATTTCTAAAAGCACTCAACATAGAGTGGAAAATTATTAACATTCTTGAGGGAAAATTGTGAGCTGATTGCTTTTGCTTTTACAGTACAGTTTTTTACAGAGAGTGTTTATTGGCCTAAGTAAGTGGATTCTGGTATGTGGTGCAATTGGAAACAGGTGTTCTGGGTGGGTTATAGTGCTGTTCAGTATAGACACATCACACACATATACATCAAAAACATATATCACATACACACACACAAACAAACACCAAAACACAAGCACATACACTCCACAGCATCTAGCATTCTAACACAGCATGTCTTCCTGGATATGTTTGTGTAAAGACCACATGTTCCAGGCATGTGGCCCCTTAAAATGTGGGGTCATATTTTTATGACAGAATATTAAAATGACTTTCACACCACCACTGACAGTCATAATGAAGTTGTGTGCGGTGTCTACATACAGATGTTCATAATGCAATTTTGTGCACCGTCTACATACAGATGTTCACTTAACAGTAGTTACTGTATTGTTCACTGTATGGTTGTTTTCTGAAAATATTAGGGTTAGGATTATGGTGAGGGTTAGGGTGAGGGTTAGGTTGAGGTTTAGGGTAAGGGTGAGGGTTAGGTTTACGTTTAGGGTTAGGGTTAGGGTGATCGACATAGCCTTGACACCAGGTTGGTCTCCAGTATGCACGGGCACAGGGGCTTCATATCTTACCCTTGCAGTGAGAAAACATTTTGTCCTGGGGTTAGGGTTTAGGCCTAATGTTGGGGTAGGCTTTGGGTTAGGGTTATGGGGGAAGGTTTGAGAGGTGACTATAGACCTCAATGTTTCTTTAGACTTTTTGTTGTTTTTGTTGTTTCACAAGAACCCGTAAGACCTCCTGAGAGCCTAGATTACCAAGCAGCATCTTGGAAGTAAGATAAAAGATTGTCAGTTGGACAAACTAAAGAATGATCTAACATACGTAAGATTCGGTGCCTTGACACATTAGCCTATTTACAGATCACATCAGAGAACCTTATATTATGTCCCAAATAGCATCGTCTAGCTGTAGACCGTTAGACGAGCTAAAGAAAGATGAAACACATTTATTACTATGTTATATATTATTAGCCTATTTAGAGTTCAAATCAGGGAGCAACAAGTCCTATCATTATATGTGCACATTGCATAATGTGTTTGCATATTTTAACTGAACAATGTGTGCTTCAGTTGGTTCTGTACGCACACATATCCCGAGTCCATAGCCACAGAGCTAAAATTGGATTCAGGGTTATGCGACAGGTTTAGTAATGAGGTTTAAGTTTAGGGTTTGAAATCAATCTAGAAAAGACACACGGTAGGAATGGTTTATGATTGAACAAGCAAAATGACTGGCTGGCAAGATGGTTAAGTTAAATAAAGTTAAATAAACCTTTTCACATAAACAAAAACACCATTGCCACACATACACACACACCGACACACAAAAGTCCATAGCACAGGAACATCTGCACCTCTAATTGGAGGAATAACCTAAATAGCCTAAACATCTTCCGGGTAACTTTCCTGGTTGTCTTTCTAGATCCCCAGTGATGAAGCAGGATGGCTTAGGGTCTCGCAGCTCAGGTTAGATGACACCCGGCATTGGCACAGACACATGGGCAGGACTTGAAGCCCTGGCAGAGGTAAGCCCAAGCGCCTGGGTTATGTCCAACTTCAAAAGAGCAGAGCAGGACAACTATGGATCCTGAGCTTAGCACAAACATTCCTCACGTGCACACTCGCGCAGGGAAACACGGTCGCGCACACGCCAACACACTTGAAAACACGTTAAGCCGCCCTGAAACCAGAACCTTGTTTATTAGCTGGCGGATTAAGGTATCGCTGGGTTGAGAACAACTTTGATCATGACCGCGAGAGCCACGACGGGCTTCCCATTTCATACACAAATCAAAATCTCACCAATGTTACATGCCTGCATTGTCATAACAACTTGGTTGTGTATCAAAAAGCGTAGAAACTTGAAAGAATGAACGCCACCTGATCTATCCACGATTTGGACGTTTCTACAGACCCTTAATCCACAATACAGGTGTTCGGCAATAGGAAACACATCCGAATATCGGATTGATGATGCAATGTATTGGCCATTGAGATGCTTTGAAGCCACTGTTCAGCCATGTTGACATTCCTAGTAGGATCTGTCTTGGAAAGCAATGAATTGTCAGTTGAATGTTTGAACAAAATGATTTTATGTGTATTTAAATCACTGAGTATCATCAGGGATCTCAAATTGTTTAGTTGACTGTTTTTTTCAATTCACGTACATGATCAAATAAAAACTTTTCTGTATACGGAAAGAAATACTTTCCCACGTATACGGAATGCCAAGATGATTGTGGAGTCTTTAATACAGCACCCCTATTAGACATGGTATATAAATACATTATAGAAATCGGGTCTATGCAACAAATGGTTTGTTGTGGATTAATAAACATTATCCCAACCTCTTCAATTGAACAGAAACCCAGTGATTTGGGGTTAAATGCAAACAAGTGGTGAATGAAGTACACATTGCCACGTGTATTTCATTAGTGGTGACGTAGCATAACTTTTGTATAAAGGATATAAGCTGAGGCAACAATTACAAGCCAAGAGGCTTGAGATGTGATGTCCAGTGTCTATGTTCCCGTCTAATTTACAGGCCTGAGATGTGTTGCCCAGTGTCTATGGTCCAGACTCATTTACAGGCTTGAGATGTGTTCCCCAGTGTCTATGTTCCAGACTCATTTACAGGCTTGAGATGCTTTTCCCAGTGTCTATGTTCCAGACTCATTTACAGGCTTGAGATGTGTTCTCCAGTGTCTATGTTCCAGACTCATTTACATGCTTGAGATGTGTTCCCCAGTGTCTATGTTCCAGACTCATTTACAGGCTTGAGATGTGTTCCCCAGTGTCTATGTTCCAGACTCATTTACAGGCTTGAGATGTGTTCCCCAGTGTCTACGTTCCAGACTCATTTACAGGCTTGAGATGTGAAGCCCAGTATCCATGTTCCATTCTCATTTTAGCCCCAATTTGCAAGTGCATTGAGGTGTCAAGCTGTGTTTAGAAAATCCATCAGACCTGAACGATGCAATCCACCAAAAGGGGTCATCCACAGCAAAAGGCCCGGGGTTCCTATGCTAAATGTCTCGAAAGGCCACAAAAGTATATATTGATATATCACCTTGATAACAGCACAGGAGGTTCATAGTAAGACATTAACATACACTTACAGCTCTTGATTTAAAACAAGTAAGAGGATGGAACTGGAGTTTGTTAATATTAACCATGGACAGTATTTCAAATAAACGTTTTGTATAATTTATATGGAATCCAAAGATAACGATGTGATTATAATTCCTTGGGTCTCCAGGGAAAGTTCTTAGCCAAGTCACTCTGAAATGTATAATCGGTCTAAATCATAGCCTGGATATACTGCTGAAATGTATAGCCTGTCTTAACCATAGCCTGGATATACTGCTGAAATGTATAGCCTGTTTTAACCATAGCTTGGATATACTGCTGAAATGTATAGCCTGTCTTAACCATAGCCTGGATATACTGCTGAAATGTATAGCCTGTCTTAACCATAGCCTGGATATACTGCTGAAATGTATAGCCTGTCTTAACCATAGCTTGGATATACTGCTGAAATGTATAGCCTGTCTTAACCATAGCCTGGATATACTGCTGAAATGTATAGCCTGTCTTAACCATAGCCTGGATATACTGCTGAAATGTATAGCCTGTCTTAACCATAGCCTGGATATACTGCTGAAATGTATAGCCTGTCTTAACCATAGCCTGGATATACTGCTGAAATGTATAGCCTGTCT
>JACXGK010004285.1:9558-39267 GCA_016801125.1 Novumbra hubbsi | reverse complement strand
GTACCTCTGTCCTTATGTACATTTACAGTAGGTTCCTCTGTCTTTATGTACATTTACAGTAGGTTCCTCTGTCTTTATGTCCTTCTCACTCTCACAGCATCCCTGATGATGACTCCGGCCGGGCCAGCTGCTGTGACCCTGAGCTGCCTAACCAGGAGAACCTGATGTTCATGGCTGCACTCCTGTCAAACCAACCCGACAAAGTTGAACCCTGCTTGGGGAACGTAAGCCACTCAAGCCCCCCGGCCCTAGAGGTGCTGCAGGTCACTCCATCAGGGCTCCGGGCTCCAGAGAGGGGGCAGAGGTCCCGTGCCCATACCCAGTTAGGAGGCACCCAGAGCTGGGTAAACATGGATTTCTATGCCCAGGTCAGCGATGTGACGCCCACGGGAGGGGTGGTGCTTTCGCCAGGCCAGCAGGTCAGAGCCCCGGAAAATACTTCTTTGAAAGAGGAGGCTAGGAAGAATAACAGTGGAAGAAGAGATGGAGGAGAGGAGGAGGAGAAGGAGGTGGTGGAGGAGGAGGAGGGGGGCAGGAGAAATAAGAGGCCGCAGCTGGTGGTGGACCCTGAGGCTGGAAGTGCCGAGATCAGCAACCCAAACCCCTTTGCACTTGGGGAAATCTACCACACCTTTCCCCCACCTCCTGCCGAAACCAAGTCCTACCAGGAGGCCTGTCCTCCCCCTAGATATCCCCTGGGGGGCTTTCAGTCCCCCTACGTCCTTCCTGACTCCCCGCCCGCTCAGACCCCCTCCCCAGTCTCAGACTACACTGTGGTCCAGGACGTTGACTCTCAACACAGTCTCCTCCTCAACCCCCCCTCCCCACAACGGTCTCCCCCCTGCCCCCACCCTCCCTGCGCCAAGCCCCTGCCCGCCATGCCTATAGGGTACCTTACCCCGGACCTGTTGGGCAACCTCTTGCCCTGAGAGGTCAGAGGTCACTCGCCAGGAAGTACATTAATCATCACAGGCAGACAGTCTCATTCTACCTGATCACCGCTGGATACCAAATATGTCACACAACAGACAGGCCTAATGTTTGTGTAAAAGGGCAATGGATGGGGAGCTTGGGAAAGCGGAAAACATTTAGATGCAGCGTTGGGGTTTTAAAGCTGAGGCGCGTAACTTGTGGAAAGGGTTCCCGTATGAAACTCTCGTTTTGACGTGTAACCGGGCTCAGTCTGACTGAGACACCCCCAAAAACACAGCAGTCAGAAATGTTAAAATGCAGAGATCTCTACTAAAACAGGACGCGCATATGCTTATATGCCACCGGCACACAGCAAGACATCCCTATACAAGAATGGATCTGTCATCTGAGTGAAATGGCCCTTTAAGTCACAGCCCACCTGGCCTTTTTGGTTTCCTAATGGGATTTATTCTGGACGTGTCAGGCAGAAGGGAGGAAGGATACCTGATGCAGACGGAGAGGTGCAGAAGAACACCTCTGTGGTTGTTTGGGCTTTGTCCTTTGCTCGGACATTTCAGCTTTGAAAATTATACAAGGGCCACGTGGTTAAAGTCAACAGTTTTAACCTTAATTTGAGGGTCTTTCTATCCCAATTGTGTAAGCTGTTTAAAAACTGCAGCACTAAAAGCTATCATCTCTTCCCAAATGTAGATGCTACAATATAACCGATTATCCTGAATTTATTGTGAATTATGATGAACATCGTACCCTAAAACTTCTTACCATTGACATGCTGAATACAGAAGTGGACAGTGTCAGCGTTAGGATCATAATCATTCACAGTATTATTTTTAAATTATAATATACATATTTTTTGACAAAGAAGGGACTCCAAGAAGACACAGGGTTACTTCATGTTTATGATTCAGGACAAAATGGTAGTGATATTATTTGCAAACCTCCCAGAATGCATATTAACAATGCATTCTGAATGTGTCAAAATGTCGCTGGTTACAATAACGTGCTGTCATTTCTGATAGATAGACGTTATTTTAATTATTGCTGGATTATTCCAAATACGCCGTGCCAGATTCCAATGCCAAAACAACAACAACAACAAAACTCAAAGAAACAGTGTGAACGTAGATGTGAAATGCTGTAGCTGTTGGGTCGAGGTTTTAATTGGAGCAAGGAACAGAATATGGTGGAGAATAACACACACATCAACGTTATACACGCTTATAAACACACAAACACACATACACACACTTTACCAGCAAGGTTGTGGTCTCGTTAATTGAAAGAACACTTGCAGTTACTCAAACTTGCTACAAGGAGACGAAAACAACTATATATCCTACTCATTGCTTTGCCTAATGGATTATTTTAATGCTTATTTGACTGTCTCTTGGAGTCACAATAAACAAGTTGTTTCCAGGCTGAGGTCACATTGTTTAATACAGCCCTTAGACAACCAGTCGGTGACAATTCAGAAAATGATTAAAAAGAAAGAGAGTGAAGAGAGGACATCTAATAACAGCTAGCAGGGTTCGCTATATAATGAGATGTTAACAAGCATAGACAAGTGCTCAGACTAAAGGAAAGATCGCTTTTATATTTCCTACTTTGTTACTTGCATTCATTGTTATTGCAGTCACAATTACTGGAAACGCGGAGATGGACAATGTTTCCTTTCCTTTCTCGCTGTTGTTTCTAAATGTAGCCCGTGACACAGATGTTAATGTTCTTTCGCTTACACGTGTTATTATGGTAAAACAAGCCTATTCTGTTGTTCGTCCGCGCTCAGGGCTTTTATATATGCACCAAAATCTGGCAAACATGCCCCAGCATGAACGCTCACATGCTCGCACACACCACCAGAGAAAGGATAGCATTTTTTTTCTCTTAAATTGACATACCACACAAACGGACACCAACGGACAGCATCTGGTGGTGAACGGGAATTCTCACCATCAACTAAAGCACACCCACCAGGATTTGTTTGTAGAATCTATGTCATCATCTTTGGGAATGGATAAGACACTGTGAATACTATAGATTATGCTTAATCATCAGAGGAGAGATCATCTTCAAAAATCGTAACTTCTGGTGGCAGTGGGCGGAGCTAGCTATTTGTTTGCTCTTGCGAGTGACAATAAAGGCTTTAAAGGTGGATGTGTCCCACTCACGGCCATCCATCATCAGGACAGTTGTCTCTCTTTGTTCCGCTCACAAATCAGTCTGCCTATATTTACTGCATCGCACGGACTGAAAGCATATCTGTCAAGCAGGAAATCTGGGATTATTTTGTATTGTTCTTTGAACTGTTGACCTTTTCCGATTCGCATGGCTTTCTTACAAGTACCACAGCGTAACAGCATAAGCTATTTGAGACGGTGTGATACATTGCACTTGTCTATAAAACGCAGGTTTCTGAGGTAAATGCCTCTGAAGCCTGTATCACGCCAGCACAACCGAGAACGTTCGCTTCTGTGTTTCGACTATTCACCACAGGGTGAAATCAGTGTTTGCATGTACCATCCAATGCCGGCCTCGTTTTCCCTCTCGCCATCTCACTCTGCTTCACTGAGAGATAATTAAGTGTCCTACTGCTACCGTCAGTGTCGTTGAGGCCAGCCTGCAGACAGATGTCTTACTACATCTGCGCTAGTGTCTCGACAGCCATGTGCGGTAGCTATGTTGACGCTGGTCCTGTTATTAATCAAAAACGTTGCTGATAGTTGCATATTCACAGACGCAGCGTTAAGCCTTTTCACAGGCTTGTTCAGAAGGGCGCAGATTCAGGTGGTTGACATGGAAAGGCATCGCCTTGCATTGGTGGACATAGAACTGACATTTTAGTATTGCTTTGTAGAATGAGTGTCAGCTCTGTCATCTTCTACGTTGTTACATTTTGCAACTAACTGAGTAAGCCGGAGGTGCCTCTGAGTGTGTTATACAGCAAGCAAAGCTATATTATTTCAATAATGAATTATAAAGTTTAGTTTTGTGTACATTGGTATTTGTAAGTGTTTGTTTACTGGAATGTACAATGTGACTTTCGCATTGCTATGTAGCATTCTAGGTTGTTCGATTTGACTCATTTAAATAGTTACAGAAGTGGGAGAGGTGGACAACTGTATTCAAGCTTATGAAAAATGTTTACCTTTTGTGTCAGTAATTTTGCTAATATTAGAGTTTATGCTAATGACATAATTAGCTCCATTGTTTTTGCCGTGGAATATTTATATAAGCAAGCACTTTGTATGAATTAGGCTGTCACATTCACATTTTGTATTTCAGACTAAATCAAATGTCTGTGTATTATCTATTGTGAACGCATAGTGAAATCTGTTTTTACATTGTATTAGAATTTACCAGGGAAGAACCTATCCATGAGTTTCAATGACATTCTTTCAGATATTGCCTTGATATTCACCACAAAGATGATAATGTGTGATTTGGTCAAGTTAAGGTGTAGGAAACCCTCCTCCACAGTGTTATTGTATCCTATGGCCATAGAGTGTAGATGAGGTCGGGAGTCTCAAACTCCTTTTGGCCCCAGTGGTTTTTAACGAAGTCTCGAGGGCCGCACTAAAAAGGGGTCAGGGTTCCGTGGTGTCAACACCCTTTCTAGAGTTGTGGTTGGTCTTGGGCAGTCTAGCTCGTTTTTCTGTGATTATTAGCTAGCTGATGCTAACTGTATGAATGTAATTCCATGATCATTTATAAACAGCGACAACTTGTTCTTAGTCAGTGTATTGTGATCATATCATCAAAAATAAAAGTTAATATTTATATATTGTTTTATTTTTTACTCCAACCTTGGCTTAATCGCACTGGGGCCATGTTCCATTACCTTGGTATTAGGTGTCATTTCAAGCCCTACAGCAACTCACCAATATCTTTGTTTAAACATGCTGCAAATAACATATTGTCTTAAATTTTTTAACAATCATATATAATCTGTGTCAAAAGGTCATCTTAATGTGTTTCTGTGTTGCCATTCAAAGAGCCAGATGAGTGTACACTAGCTGTATGTGCTGAACAGAGCAACATTAAGGCTACGGTTTGGTTTGTCTCTTTGTTTTAGTTTTTTAGCTGAATGCTTTCTTGAGTTTTTGAATCTACAGTGGATTTGGCAGGTGTTGATGATACACCTGTTGACGTAATTTAACAGGATATGGTTTGAAGGGCTTATTATTTCACAGGTTTCTCATGCTGAAGTTCAAGAGCATTATTTTTAACTCTTTTTTGTGTTTCTTATCTTTCGGAAAGATACACAATAAATGTATATTATCCTCGACGGTGACCTAGTCGTTTGGTTTTGATTCCTCACAATATATACCATATTAAAACAGTATGTCTTGGTAGATTCACAGATTTGACAGGCTACAGAGTAATGAATGTATGAACCATTAAAACATCTGAAGTTGAAAGCAGGATATTTCAGTTTCGGCCCTTCCGGCTGAGTTAGCCACGCACCGTGACGGCGGAGGCTGTTGTAAGTGCTCGGCACAGCAAGGAGTCCAAACGGAAAGTGTGTGTGTGTATGTGCGTGTGTGTGTCTCTCCAAGGCTAAGTGGACCAGGAAACATCCTGCAGGCAGCCTTGTGTCGTGGAGAAAGCAGATCGGCCAATTAGACAAAGCCTGTGTACTCTGCTGCTCCATGTGGTGCTGATTGAATCAGAGAGCCAACCACTCACAGCTCTGCATCTCGGGACATTGCAGGTAATTACCCATAAGTCACTCTTCCCCCTGTATTGGATCTCCAGGCCAATTACGCCCACCCAACCCGCGTTTATTGCTACGCTTGGGTTGTTGACCTTTTGGAGGAACCGTCTCGAAGGTTATTCAGCTTTGTTACATGGGTGAGTTGCTTTATCGTTCTTGAGACTGGCAGATACTTTTCTTTTAAGTGGACAAGGAAGCCTTGACCCCATTATGTAAGGACCTTAGTCAGGATGGGAAAACCTTTCAGGATGAGGGCCACGTCAGGATTTCTAATTAAATGAAGCGTATGATTTGTAGACCGGAATCAATTTCCCAGAAAATAGGAGTTATCATTTTTAGGTCCGGAGTCATTTATACATAATTTGGATTTTGTTTTAAGGTTTAACCCTTAAAGGTCTAGGGATTTCTTGGGATTTAAAATCTGCAACTATTTTGAAATTTTGGCCTCTCAAGTGGTCATCATTTATAGCAGAAAGATCCACTCCTCTGCCATCCACTTGTCGAGTTATAGGATCTCTTATGGATCTCCTCTGCCATCTACTTGTGGAGTTCTAAGACCTCCTACGGATCTTCTCTGCCATCTGCTTGTGAAGCTATAAGACCTCCTACGGATCTTCTCTGCCATCTGCTTGTGGAGTTATAAGATCTCTTATGGATCTCCTTTGCAATCTGCTTGTGGAGTTATAAGATCTCTTATGGATCTCCTCTGCTATCTGCTTTTGGAGTTATAAGACCTCCTACGGATCTCCTCTGCCATCTGGTTGTGATTGTTCTGAAGTGCAGGTAAAAAAAAAAAAGTAGAATAATATGCAAACATGGGTACAACTGCATCGTTTCACCAATTGACTTAACACTGTCTGAGGATGATGGATAACCCAACAAGGCTGTGACTCCCGGTAAGGGCTTCTGTTTGAGCAAAAAAGTTGTGGGGAGGAAAAGACTAAATGGCTTGGAGACCTTCATCTTGCACTCTCCTAAACCTACTTAGGAGTTGATATAATGACGCAAGGCTGTACCTGCAAAATAAATGTAGGAAAATTAACAAATATAAAATATGCCAGATACGTGAAGGCAATATGCCAATTTATTTTCACTGTAGAAACGCAGAGTGAGCATGAAAATACAAAACAACAGAGTGCATTATGAGTTTGTCATTCAATCCTCTGTGTGTTTTACAGTCCAACGTCAGAATGAATTGGACTGTACAAACTATCAGTATTCTAGGTGACATTTGTCTTCCACTAGAAGCCTTCATTAAGTACAGAACTATTTAAATCTTTACATTTTTCTGTTTACACACCTTCATTCCAGTTAGTTTCTTTTATTGGTTGAAGTGTTCACTTATTTTTATTTGTTTGTGTTCACTATTCATTTTGTTAGATGAAAAGTGTTTTCTCTTTATTCTGTTAGTTAACAAAAGCACATTCAACATGTGTGAAATATTCTTACACATTCTTACAGCTTTAAGCAATGCATGTAGTCTTTTTCAAAGTCCACAAAACCAACTGTTTTAAAACAAAGACATGATTTAAAGTATATATGGTATGCTGAAAATAAAATACACCTTGCTTGAAATTGAACTCGAACTTAAACGTTGCAAATAATGGTGGACGATTTGAAGGTTCTCTTAAAGGAAGGAGAAAAATCCCACCCTATCTAATTGTTTTTCATCAAAATGAGTTTTCCTAATTCTGAGTACAACAACTCAGGAGTACAACAATCTCTCTTTCTCTCTCTCTCTCCGGGCCTTAATGCCAACTTACTACTAATCAGCCCCTACCTCACCACTACTACTACCTCACCACTACTACTACCTCACCACTACTACTACCTCACTACTACTACTACTACTACTACAATTCCACACTCCTCTTCCGAAGCTCTACATATTTTAGGCTTCGACATTCAGTGGGTGGTAATATTGGGAGCCCTTCCCCCTCTCACCCCCCCCAACCGGACATCGGACCGGTGCCACTAGAACTTAGTTTCTGCACCGGCCTTCATTGTGGATGGGAAGGAACACAATAGAGCAGGGGGACCCTCAATATACTCACCCCGTACACTCCCTGGAGGGTGACGACCACAAACTGACAGAGAAAAGGCACTTGATGTCATACCATCCCTTTGGACACATCTATAACACCGTCCTTTTCCCGTATGCTAATGGGTTAAGGCTCAGTGTTATCAGGCCAGAACCAGTGACAAATGCTCTGTCAGCCGTGACGTCACAATCCCGGGATGTAATACTTGTTGGTAGGATGTTGTAACCTCACCCCGGTGTTGGGCTCAGTGGTGTTTAAATGAGGCCTGTGAGGTACAGAAAGGTAACTGTCGCAGAGCCACTTCCCTGCCTACAGCTGCTCTCACCCTCAGCTCTCAACCCCCGGGGATCAGGCTCACATGATTGGCGGAGGCAGTTGTCAGTCCGCCTGGGGCGAGCGTCACTGTCAGGTCTCCCTGGAGACGCCCTTCAGCTCGTGTCACTGTCAGGAGGCGGGCAGCGCCTCGTCACAGTGTCAGAGCCTGATTGGCTGGCCGCTCACCCCGTCGTCCAGCAGCTGCCGTCAGTGTCAGCAACAGCTGGCCTTGGAGGAGGGACTCGAAATAGACCCCTCCTTCCACTGTCAGCTGTGATCTGCACCACACCTGGCCTTCGCTCAAGGCTTCTGCATTACTTGGCCTTCATGGGTCTCCTGGCCCTGTTGCGTCTCCCTCTGACCCACAAGGTCCCGACCGACGTGCAACTGGTCCTGGGCACGGAGGTGCCCCTCAGTGCCATGTTTGTGGTGGTGACCACGCCCCTCCTCCTCGCCCCTCCCCGCCATTTCCGCCCCGTCACCGTGCCGGTTTCCATGATGATGATGATGATGATGATGGTGATGATGTTGATCTCCGCCGTGAGTTGCTTCCCCTGTGATGGTTGGCTTGTCCTCTCCCTCAGGCACAACCGCCGCATTCCCGTTGCACTCTGCTGGGATCTCCACGCTCTGCGGGGAAAGGAAGAGGGTTTTTCCAAACAAACAAAGTTAATCCCTCATGCTAACACACCTAGTCTAGACTATTTTTGAAGCCCTCGATATTATCCAGAGAATTTTTATTTTGCACATCAAACTTAAGTTAGACAGGTCCGCTGGTCCAGACGTTTTACCGGCCCTTACGGCAATTGTCTGAAACACCAGACGGCCGGTCCGCCAGTTTGTGTGCGTACCTCAGACGTGCAGTTCCCACAGACTTGTGCGCAGTAGGCCTTCTTGACAGAGTTCTCTACGTGGGGATTACTCATGACGGAGTAGGGTAGGGAGATATGGTCGGTCAGACGACCACACCTGAGAAACAGACACTTCGATGATCATCGCAGCCTACATTAACATGTGTATGGCACTGTTTATGACGGAGATGCTGGACGCGAGACGAGAGGCCGAGACAGACCGCTGTGAAGCTGACCTGTCATATATGAGGAAGTCGTCCTTCTGTCCACCCAGGCTCTGCCATACATCATCCTGCCCTGGCTCCTGTTTGTACAGGGTGATTTTCTCCGACAGCCTCTGCCCCAGCAGGGGGTGGAGACGCTGGGCTTTCGCTCCCTGGTGGTTCACCACCATGTAGGCCACATTTGTCAGACCCTGTCCCTCCAACCTCAAGCGCAGCCCATCCAGTCTGCCCCCGAGGAACGGCCACAACAGGAAGTCAAGGCGGAGGACACGGAGAAGGGGTTAAACCAGGACAAGATGGTTAATATCACAAAAGGGAAGAATGCTTAGGAGAAACACACGGGTTCATGACCGGATCCGGAACCGAGCCCTTCTGGGGTCACTTACAAGGACGCCTGCACCAAGCAGAACAATCAGCTGGCCTGGAGGAGCGCCACCACTGTGACCCGGCCCATAGCCTCCTTCATAGGCTCCACCTCCCCGATGCTCCAATAGGGAGGCGGTTTACAGTGGCGTCCCTCCCCCTCGCTCTCTGTCCTGCCCCCAGGGAGTAGGCAGAGAGCCCAGAGCAGACTGAGCCCCGCCCACATCGTAAATAATCTGCAGAGACCGACCAAGAGAGAAACAGAGTGAGAGAGAGAGAGAGACAGAGAGAGAGAGAGAGATAGAGAGAGAGACAGAGAGAGAGAGACAGATAGAGAGAGAGATAGGGGAAGCAAGGTTAAAGTCAGACCAGTGTTTGAATAGTTTAGTCCACAATGTTCTGTGTCCCATTGATGAGCCTGATGTTACATAGTTGGAAACTAAATGGCTAGATATAAACAACCCTTGGGGCAGTGTTCAAATCATCCTAAATGAGGATTCTCTCCCTCAAACACTCATGATTAAGTAAAATCAATGGTTGGAAGAAGTCTATGGCTGGCAATTGCCTTAGGTAAATGGAAACAAAGAAGACTTGTCAAAAAATATATATACATATATTTTTTCTAGTCTTTTATTCTGTGATAAATGTTGTTTTTCTTCATTTAGAAATTATTTTGTGCAACTAATTGCAATTTGACGTACGGCAAAAAAACAAGTTTTGGAAAACAGCAGAAAATTCTCTGCATATTCATGTTCTAGAAACACAAGTGAGAAACAGCGTAGACGACGTGCAGAGACAACACAGGCTACAAAGAACAAAGCAACCACTCTTAATCTCAATTTGTTCATAACATCATAGATTATTAGCATACGAAGAGAGTTGTGCTCTCATCTTGGCATAAAAAAAACAAGTTGCGAAATAACTTCTGCAGTTCGCAGTGACTTACTGTCTTGTGAAAAGTCTCCCTCAGCCTCTTCAGTTCTGTGCAGCTTCTGGAACAACAACCCTTTCCGCTCCTCCCTTTTATAGTCCCCCTGTTGTTTCTCTTTCTCCTAGGAAGGAGGACAAAGTTCAGGGTAGGGTTTGTGAAGACATTTTCAGCGGATAAAGAAGTCCCTCAGTCATCACATTTCGGGTCAAAGTGTGAGTGTGTGCGTGTGTACGTGTGCGTGTGCGTGTGGGTGAGGGGGTGTGGGAGTACCCTGTTTACAGAAAAGTACCATGGAAAGTCACAGTGAACTCTTCATTAGCTTCCACTCTATGACCCATTTGACCCATTTTGTTATTTGTTGACATGCAACTCAGATGATCTCTTTTGTATCTTTGCTTTGCCTGACACAGCAATGACTTACATGGAGGGGTTGAGAAACAGAACATACTGACATCCTGTTTTTCTTTTAAGGGGAGAAGTGAGAAACCTGTGTGGGTGGGGGAACTGGATCTTGGCCAGTGTCCAGCTTGCTTGCCAGTACAAATTCATCGCCTGGCTGATCATCTAGCAATACACAATTTAGGAAGCATTTGACATTGAACAGAAAGGGTTTCTTTAGGGACTTGAAGTCTGTCAAGAATACTGTGTTGTAAAGGTTGCACGAGAAATGCACAGACCAACAACATGCAAGGAAATATCAATGCGGTTCCGAGTTTTGTCTCTCCGCAGGAACGGAGCCAAAGAATGGCTTGAAGTTAATGAGAAGCATAAGAGAACAGTGTGGTGTTCAGATCTCCTTGGTTTGATTATGGTGTTCAGATCTCATTGGTTTGATTATGGTGTTCAGATCTCATTGGATTTATTGTGGTGTTCAGATCTCATTGCTTTGATTATGGTGTTCAGCGGTTTGGAATGTCACACAAAGACTGAAACAGTACCTTTAAATACATTATATTGGTAAGAAATTCCCAATTGTTGATAAAAAGATGAATAGCTGCCATCGGCTTGTCTCTCGTGTGACATTACCAGGGCATAGAATTGATCATTTGGAATAAAAGTAAATGGATTCAAGGAACTCTTGGGTAGAGCCAAAAGAGCCAAAGTCTATAGCAGCAGGGTGTTCAGTATGGATCTTGGCCAAATGATGATCACCAAGCGGGCAATAGTCCACTAGATTAAAGGCCTACAATGGGTCAGTGATATATAACTTGGTTGAAATCTTCTAACTAATGATAAAAGAACTTCTAACACAGCTCTCATATGATAATGGCTACGGAGGTTTGTCCCCAGAAATGCTTACAGTGCAGGTGCAAATGGGTTGGGTTGAAATTAAAGAACAGGATATGCAATTTTGGGGATATTTTTTTCGTACACCGACAGTTACACTGATAGGATAAATTGTAGACGTTGCAAACCGGCCATGTTGTATGTCCCCGTTGCATGAGCTCTTAAAGTGTTAATAACTAACTTTAAGCGTGTTCAGGCTTTGCTTCAGTCTTGGTCACACGAAGGGGGGGGGGGGGGGTTACAGACGGGCCCAAACTTGATCTGCTGCTGATAGCGCTTTACAGGAGGGGCGGACAGGCATGAATGGATATTGATAGATTCATTTAAAATGTTTAAACCCAGTACAACCAAACATGTCGGGTACTGTTTCCAATATCTGAGGATAATTACTGAGAATGCATTCCAATTCTCTTTTTTTTACATGTACTTCACATTGGTTTTCTTTTCATTTAACATGTCATACTTTTTTAACCAAAATAAGCATGGTGAACTACTGCTAGAATGTGGCATCTTGGCCTACTAGGCGTATCTCGGTTACACAGAAACACTATGACATGATGATATTGTCTCGTGTCAGGCTCAACAACTCCACCTGCACTGACCACATAGTGGAGAAAAAACATCTGACAAGACTAGGGCTAATGAGACAGCCAATAGGACAGGCATGATGAGGGAGGGGCTACAATAGAAGTTGGGGTTCGTTTAGGTGAGGTGGAATCATAGCAGAGGGGCTGATCTAGAAGGGCATTTCTACAGAATTCACAATGTGAAGGAGGCGGTTCTGTTGACAAGGCAGAGATCATGTTATTTACTGGGCACTGACAGGTGGATAACATTTTGTGGGAGAACATCCACATGGGAAATGTGAGGAATGTTGGGAGTTTGAGAATTTAAAGCATTTCCTGTTGCACTTTAGACATTGAGTACATTGCCTGTAACCACTTATTCACTCTGGTCATGCTGGTCATAAAAAAAGGAAACGCACTGCAAGACTATAACGGACTGTAAGGAAGCTGTTAACACTTCATGAGAGGCCTGCTCGCAGTAGGGCAAAGATTTTTTGTAATGTGCAATTAAGTCTTTAACCTGAGGAAGGCAGCAAAGTCTAGTCTTTGGTGAACTCACAAGCGGAACGCCTAGAATCTGTTGCCTAGAAACGCTCGTCGCGTCTTCTGGAGTTTGCAGTGGCTTCTGGGAATCTGAGGCTCCACTGAGTGACCGCCCTTTTTAGATGAACGTGAGGAGAGCACAGCTGCAAGATTCGGGAGAGAGATATACGCAAAAACAACTTTCAAAAGCTGCTTAACCTAACTTGAGGTATGTTTTCAAATAGATAAAATGAAATATTTCGGTCATATTACGTCTAAATTCAGAAACATCTCAGGAAAAAGTGTATTTTAATGCGCGATTTGATGACGTAATGTTGATGGTCAAACTCGAAATGGCGAAAGCCTTCACGGGCCTATTTTTAATGATTAGCTAGCTAACGTTAGGTTCATGTATAACGTTAATGGGATTATTCTCACGTGTATCTAAATTCATGAGTATTACATAACGGTTGTAAGAGTAGGCACAAATTGTAATTAAAACGTATTGTTAATTTGATTTTGAGGCCCAGTAGTATTGCCAGAGCACAGGCCTTCCGACGAAGCTAAACTAGTAAGATAGCTACCGTTAGCATTTTCTGCTATTTTCCATTGGCCAACTTGAAGCAATTTTCACTGCCGTCAAACACATGATAGGCTGATTTCGACTCCTTTCATTTGCATTCGACATTTTCTATTGGATTATGCAGGCATTTTCCCGCCTTCAACGACCTGTAATTTCTCTTGGTCCAAAATCCATATATGCTTGACGTGCATAATGTACTCCGTTCTTAACAGCGGGGTAATGCACTACATTTCTGACTTCAACTATTTGTTGCAGTACTAGTAAAGTAAATGCCATTACTTAACCCGCTCAGTTGAGAACCAATTCTCTATGCATTAAAGATAAGATGATAACACAACCACATCAGGACTGTACAAAAATATGAATTCAAATAAACACTGAATGCATGAAAGAAACAAAGCATGCTAAATACATTAAGATACATAATGGACGGCTGGGTAACCAGGTTTATGAACAAGCAAGGTGTAAAATACTAATTGTTCCCAGGTCTTTGTTGAAAATAAGAAGGCTCCTTGGATATTTTGTTTCATTCATTGTTGGATTTTAGTGTTCAGGTCACTCAACTTCAATGAACACACATTTTCAAGAAACATTTCCAATTCTTTCATTCTTTCAGCAAGTCCTGGTAAATTACTGAGATACCAGCATTTTTGCGTGTTGTATATAAAATAATAGAAAAATAAATCTACATGTGTATAAACATTAATAAAAATAAATCTAGCGACATGCCTTTTAAAAACTCATTTGTCTGGATAATGACTGTTTTTAATGGATCTACTGGCTGTATTTATACTGCAAAATGCCCGTTGATGACATTGTATTGATTCACAGTACTGTGTCTTTGGCTGTGACTGTGTGTCAGCACATTTTCCTAACTGTAACCGTAGACTCTGGTCGTATCCACCTGGTCGGTTACTAGTAATATGTTTACATCAGTGCAGTGTGCCACCTTTGTGCCTATCTCTCTCCTTGTCCCAAGGTGTGGGGCTGAGCATGGCAGATGAGGCCGAGGGGGCGTGTGGCAGTGAGTTCCCTGCCCATTATAAGGTCATGCTGGACAAACTGAATGAACAGAGACAGTTGGACCAATTCACAGACATCACTCTCATAGTGGACGGTAAGCTCGTCCTTAACAGTGCTTGTTTCATTGCGGGACTTTTTGTAACATAACACACATTCATGGGTTAGGATTTCTTGTCCTCTGGTCTTTAGGGCACCAGTTCCGGGCACACAAGGCTGTGTTGGCAGCATGCAGTCAGTTCTTCCACAAGTTCTTCCAGGACTTCACCCAGGAGCCACTGGTGGAGATTGAAGGTTTGCAGTGAGGAATGCACTTCGTTATACCGAGCCCCTGGGGATACGGTGGTGCTGTAGGTATGCTGGCCTCACGCACCCGCCAATCATCTGTTGTTTGCGTTCCTCCAGGAGTGAGTAACTCGGCGTTCCGCCAGCTGATGGAGTTCACGTACACCGCCAAACTCTCCGTCAGCGGCCAGGAGGAGGTGGATGACGTTTGGAAGGCCGCAGAATATCTCCAGATGCAAGAGGCCATCAAGGCCCTCAACAGCAGGTGATCAATCGATCGCATGTGATTTGTGGAGCCGATGGTTCAGACCTACAGATTTAGAACCCAGACTGAAACCCCAGAAGAGAACGTGATGCCAATGCAGAGTTCTGTGTTTGTTAGAAACCTTCCCTCCAGGATTTCACCAGGTTTTTTGGGGGGATTTTTCTGGAATTATGCCATCAATTCTGTTTTTGAAAATGATAATTCAAATATAACACTTAAAAGCCATAAGTTCCTGGATGATTTCTAAGCATAATACAATAGCAACAACAAACACCCATTTCACCTCTTGATACCTTAGTCAAGTCTGAAATGGCCATGTAGCTGGGCAGTTTTCAGCCTAGAATGTAGGAACTTAGAGGGGAACCAGACTCGTGGGACTGGCTTCTTTTGGCTTTGGATGGTGACGCTTATATAGGTTCCTAGATGACAACCAGGGTCCAATGAATTGCCAATGTAGTGCCATTAGAACATCTAGACGTGCTGTCCATATGGATGCCAGTATACAGTGCAGTCCCTCACCACCAATACAGGCCAGGCTTTTGGTGTTTGGTGCCTTGACTTTGGTCATCATTTATTTGTTAATGTTCAACAGTGTTTACTGTCTGATTGAATGTACAGCGCCTTTTAAAGAACAGAACCCTCTCACTCAACTACTCTTTATAGGTTAAGTAACGGGAACCCATTCAGTCAGGGCCTGACCCTGGTCGAGGGGAAGGGCAAGAAGCGGAAGCTAGCGGAGACATTTAACGTCATCACCGAGAGCCTCCCGTCAGTAGTGGGAGATCAGGTTAGACATCGCCGATGGCGTCAATACCACATCTCCTTCTGACCCGCCCGAAGGGCTGACCTGTCCCCCTCCGATCCTCATCCTCTGCCCCTGTCTCCCTAAAATGTTTCCCCGTCCTGACCCGCTCTGTGCCTGCAGGTGGAGATTGAGTTGGAGTTTGGGGAGGGTGACATCGAGGTGGAGGAGGCGGGGCTGGAGGAGGTGGTGGACGCCGCTCGGAATGCCCGGGCCGCCTCGGACGACTCTGCGCTGGCGCTGCTCGCTGACATTACCAGCAAGTACCAGCAGGGGGGGCCGACGCTGCACATCGTGAAGAAGGATGGACTGGAGGTGAACAAAGGACTTTCTGTCGTTTTGTAGAACAGTGATCCACCTTGAATACTAACCAAAATATAGAGAGGTACAGAGTATAGATATACATGACACTAGATACATGGTGCGTATAATATCGTAAGACTGTGTGTGTGTGTAGGACATTCAGGAGGTGGTTTATCAGGAGGAGCCCGTGAGAACTCCAAAGGCCCTCGAGGGCCTGGAGGTGGTCGAGGTCCAGATCTCTCAGCTGGACAACATGTTCCGCTGCAACAAATGCGACCGTAGCTTCCGCCTCTACTATCACCTGAAGCAGCACATGCGTGCGCACGTGGCCCGGGGCCCCCTGGACAAGCCCCACGTGTGTCGCCACTGCGGCAAGGCATACACTCGGGAGGGGGCGCTGAAGCAGCACCTGACCACGCTGCACTACGAGGCGGAGGAGCTGTCGCAAAGCCAGGCGCAGAAGAAGAAAACGCACGTCTGCGAGTACTGCGAAAAGCAGTTCGACCACTTCGGACACTTCAAGGAGCACTTACGAAAGCACACCGGTGAGTAGGCGGGCACGGGAGCGGTCGAGGCGTGGTTAAATCGTCTGCGGTAAAGCCTCGGGCCCAACGTCCGGAGATTGACTTCAGTTTGACCAATAAGAATAGTTATCTTGCTTGTGGACGTTCGTAGTACGTAATGTAAAGAAGAAGGGGTGGGATCGATTTAACTCTCCCGAGGTCGCTGAGCTGAACATGGGTTGGACGTTGGGTTGGGGATTACAGAGTGGTAGGTCGGGGTGGATCGAGAAGATCCTCCTCCAACGTAGAGGCTGGTCACCTCCTGTCAGGGGAACTGGTACCAATCACACTAGCGTACCGGTCAAAAAAGAGGGATTCACTCAGGGGTTAATGGTCATCAGGTTGTCAAAGTGCCCAGTCAACTGTAATGTTCATTTTCAGTTTCTTTAGGCCAGCTAAAAAACATCACAACAGCATAACAGCTCATCGTTGCGCTTTTTGGACTATATCAACGTTATCTCTCGTCTATACGTGACATTCTTGATCGTGCATTGATGTCTGTGTTTCTGTAAATGCCACCATAATTGTTTTTATGGATCCTGTGTTTAGGTGAGAAGCCCTTTGAGTGTCCAGACTGCCACGAGCGCTTTGCCAGGAACAGCACCTTGAAATGTCACATGTCTGCCTGCCAGAATGGTGCCGGGGCCAAAAAGGGACGCAAGAAACTCTACGAATGCCAGGTGTTCTTGGCGTCTTTATTACCTGACATTTTAGGAGCCGGAATTGACGGGTGGGGGGTTGTTTGTGCCCACGTCGGAATGCCGGTCACATCTACTAACCGCCCCCTTCCTCCCGGACCGCTGTAGGTGTGCAGCGGCGTGTTCAACCGGTGGGAGCTGTTCAAGGACCACCTGACGACCCACACCGGGGAGAAGCCCAACCACTGCACCCTGTGCGACCTCTGGTTCACCCAGCCGCTGGAGCTGCGCCGGCACCTTCGAGACCTGCACCACGTCACGGACGACCGGCTGATGACCCAGGAGCTGGTGATGGCCGCGTCCGCCGTGATGGGGCAGGAGGAGGTGGCTGGGGAGGAGGACGAGGAGGAGACCCTCCTCCTGGAGGACGGGACACGGGTGGAGCACGTGGACGTGGTGGCCGTGGAGGAAGCGAACGTGGAGGAAGCGAACGTGGAGGAAGCGAATGTGGAGGAAGCCACCGTATTGATGGAGGAGGTGGACGGGGAGGTGACTGATATGTGCGAGGAGGACGTGCAGAGACTAAAGGAGGCCGGGGTGGAGATTCAGGTGGTGCAGGTGTCGGTGGAGGGCCAGGTGATGTCTGAGATTCAGGTGGAGGAGAGCGAGGTGGAGGTG
Organism: Novumbra hubbsi; assembly: GCA_016801125.1. Lineage (NCBI taxonomy): Eukaryota > Metazoa > Chordata > Actinopteri > Esociformes > Umbridae > Novumbra > Novumbra hubbsi. Next base: position 21,382 of record JACXGK010004285.1, on the reverse strand, counting down.
GAGGAGGACTCACACCAGACTGTGGTTGTATGACGCCGGTAATACAGTAGCTCTGGCCAGGTGGCGACACAGATGGGGAATCGCCTTTCATCTACTGTGGAACACTTCCTGCTTGCTGTCGTCGCACTGGAAGAGAGCCGCCCTCCTAAACCTCTCGTCCAGTGTTTCCCAATCCTGGTCCTGGGGACCCCAAGAGGGACACGTTTTGGTTTTTTCCTAGCACTCACACACCTGATTCAAATTAAAGACTTGATGATAGGTTGATTACATCGATCAAGTGTGTACGTGGTAGGGCAACATTTGAACCAGGTGTGTACGTGGTAGGGCAACATTTGAACCAGGTGTGTATGTGGTAGGGCAATATTTGAACCAGGTGTGTACTTGGTAGGGCAACATTTGAACCAGGTGTGTGAGTGGTGGGGCAACATTTGAACCAGTGGAGAGTGGTGGGGCAAAAACAAAAATGTGCACCCCTTTGGGTCCCCAGTACCAGGATTGGGAAACACTGCTCTGGACTATTAAGTCAATGAACAGAATGATTTGATGCGCCTCACATATGTAGAGCCTAGTGCATGGCTCTCTCGCCCTCTCTGAGTCTGTGGCAGAAGACATGCTGATTACTATTTTATAACACAGAGGAAAAATACTCAAATGCTGACTATGACATTGTCTGTAATGATCCCAAGTCTTTCTGCGGTGTCACTGGTTGCTGATGAGAATGCACTGTCTGTGTCGCTGTCGTACATTGCTGAGCTCAGCTGATACCACACGAATCCTTCTCAAACACAGATCAATAATAATTCAGAGCTTCACAAAAGAAAGGACATTCTTATCCTGCCCATAACTGGATATATATTAGTTATTGCCATTCTCCTGCTTGACGTCCTCTCTATTTTCCATGCTTCCTGTCTACCTCTTCCGACTTCCTGTTGTGACTGCAGCCCGGCCGTGTTCCCACAACAACCTGGGGGTAATGTTTGACGCTGTTATCAAATATGCTATTCAGAGAAAGGATTGAGAAAGTATTTTGTTTATTTTTCTTTTACATATGTTCATAATTACATTATTTTATTTGTACAGAGCAATAAAGAGAACTATGTCATAGATATTTAATTCTCGATCTCTCTCAACATGTCCACACAATGGCAATGACATTTCCTACAATGCTTTTCAGTGTACCCCATTGAGAATGGAAAGGACAGAATACTTTTTTCTTTGTATATATGATTGTAAATATAAATGTGACTGAAAATTATTTGGGCTGTTACGGTCTTCTTGATTATTGTTCTCTGTTGTTGTTGTGTACGGTCATCTATTGTTTTACTTCTTGGCCTAGGAGAGGGTAAAGTAAAGGCAGCAGACCAATGAGGGTCTTTTGGGCTTTATTGTGACCGGGGCAGGGGTGTGTCGAGCGGGACAGGGGTGTGTCGACCGGGACAGGGGTGTGTCCAACAGGGCAGGGATGTGTCGACCAGGGCAGGGGTGTGTCGAGCGGGACAGGGGTGTGTCCAACGGGGCAGGGATGTGTCCAACGGGGCAGGGGTGTGTTTCGTGTTGCCATCCATTCTGTACCAGATTGGCTAGACTTTGTCAGGTAGTCTTTTGGTATCTCCTCTGTAACTCACTGGCTGCTTTGTGTTCCATTCTAAATGTTCCCACACAGTTTCAATAATGGTGTGGTTGGGGTTCTGAGGTGTCCCAGTTAATTTAGGACTGTTTTAACTGCTTTGTGCTCCAAGTCAGTCGGAATTGTCTGTGATTTGTGTTTCATGATATTTATTCTAGCCATCCCAGAAGATATCAATTAACTTTTGGACAAAATTGTCATTTTTAATGCTTATTAGTATTTATTCTAATGTAATAGTATTTTTTACAATTAACTAAAATGTACCTGCCCATATAAATAGCTAGAAAACGAGAATGGAAGCCCACTCATAATGCCTATATCATCTGGTGGGAAAGGTAGCATTGTCTTTTTCTTAAGCATTAGTAAATTCTTTGCTGGCAAATTCATCTTGGCTGAGAACTGTTCCTGACCTAGAACCCAAAAGCTGACCTCCGCTGGCTTGTAAAGGACTACTACACTGCAATGGAGTCCCCAAGTCTGCTTGCACTGGGGGGTCCACTGGTACCTCCGCTGCACTCAGACAGGTGACACCATCAGGACGATGTTATGGCTTTCATAACGCTTGTCGTCCATTTGCTGTCAGTGATGAGAGCCCCCATCTTTAGCCATGCTGAGATGTACGTATCCTCAGCAGTGATCAGCCTTTCTGAACACCTCTTCCTCCACATAGCCACTGACCTTCATATTTGGGTATTTTAATCTAGATTATTTTAGAGTTTGTAGTATTTCGTCCAAGCGTCACTGGAATGTGGATGGTATATTTTAATCTTTAGATTTTTTGGGACAGAGCCTGCAAAAGGCATCCACAGAAACTGATAAATGTATTCCGAAATCATGTGATTATTTAAACTTGCTGTGTGATGTTGAAGGTGAATGGTTACACCTCAGCTAAATGAAGACTGCTTTAAAAAAAAAACAGGTGGAGACATATCCAGTTCTGATATTCATCTTTTAAAATATACAGTAACATGAATAAAATGTACATTTTTGAAGCACTGACACAAGTAAAAGGAGGTGTAGATTATATATTAACTGATACCAAATCTTGTCTTTATGAATTGTTCACTGCTGTGGTTTTTTGATGCACAATAATCAGCTTGTTGGAATGTGTAAAGGGAACAACTCTGCCACGAAGGGGCGGGGCAACATGGGCCCTGGAGTCAGAGTGGCTCCACCAGTATAAATAAATAATAAGGATGTACGGTAAGTCAGGCACGGGCTCCGCTGGGGATTTAGGCCCCATGAAAGTTTATTTTACATCGGGCCCCACTCTGTGTGTGTGGGGGTTGATTGACGCAATGCATACAGTGAAATTCATTATTTGAAACAAGACAGACACAAAGAAATGTGCTAAAGGCTATCTTTTAAATAAACCTTGACTGGAAAATTCTCTACGCCAATTTATAGCTTGAAATATATATAACTTATGTAAGTTTATATACTTAGAAGTATATAACTTAATAAAACCTCTTCAATAAAATAAATTAACACTATATCATTTCTATAATGATATAACAAACAAAACAAATTAATCATCAGCAGATTTTTCCACTAACATACCAACTAGAAAATAAGCAACTGTAAAAATGGAAATGGCAAATGGAAATAAAACGGCCTGATGTTGGCTAATGATCAAACGTACTCACCAAGAGCCCAGCGTCATGCCTTCTTGCTAGCAAAGTCACCGACGAAGTCTTTGATGTACACCTTTCTAGCAAACTGACTTTTAACGGACAGTATTGCAAGACAGCAAATATTGTTCTAGGACACAGTGGATCTGAAAACGTATTTACCTCAGTTTTAGCTTACTAAAACCTCTCTTATCACCAGCAACTGTCACAGGCAGTTTGCAAAATATACATAAGGGTATTATTTTAACATTGGCTGTCGCTAATACAGTTTCTTTTTCATATAATGATCATTATGCAGAGAAGGAATTAGTATTTTAATTCTGTTCATTTGAAAATATTGTATGTTTTTCTTTATTCATAATACTAGAAAACATTCCCACAGACGCCAACTGACCTCAACACAACGCTGCTGATCTCCAACTAACAGGTTGATTTACATCACTCACCTTTCTTTGTGAAAATTGGGTAACATGTTGTCGCCCTTTTTCACAACTGTCTTTCGTTTCAAGAAACCAGATTATTTAGTAAAATGGGCCCTTTACGCTCCACCAAAACCTGTTGTACTGTATGTTAACTTTTTGCAAACAAACAAGAAAATGAAACCGGATAGGTGCATAGGTTGATAATTTAATGTTAATCCATTTTCTGGGCCCCAGTCTGGCCCTTAGAATCGTCCTAACTTTCACCCACCCTACGACGCCCCTAGACACAGGAATTATTATCTTAGCAAGCTTAACATCCTGACGTTGGTTTACGAGCCCAGCTATAGTAGGTGTTGTGATTTCTTGGGACTGGTCCGCACACGACTACAAGGCTGTCCATCGGGTTTTGGTTCATCATTGCGGCCGTGCACTCTATCTGGTAAATATTTCTAAAACGATTCCTTATGAAAGCTTGCAGACTGGATAAGAGCGTGTAATTATTTAAATGTTAAATAGTTATACATTTCTAATAAATCTGTAATTTATTGTAAGTAATATATTCGGTTGCCGTATGTGTCAAAGTTAGAAAACAATTCATTCACTTGACTGTCCGTCTATAACTCGTTTGAGGTAACTGTAAGAACCTGTAAACATTGACGACCTAGCCCTAGATATCCCGATATTCGTACCAAAGCCGAAACAGAACGAAGTCACAGGAATTGTCTTGTGGCAATCGCGAAAATAGTTGACGCTGTGAAATCTGTCCCTCTTCACTTTCCTTCCATTAGCTAGCCAGTCGGGTTTTTTTTTGGCTAAATGCATGAAAAAGTGGTCCAACTAGAGAAAACGTCCAGTGATTTATCGTTTTCATTTCTTTCAGACAGTTCGCGTGGGCTGGTCTACAACAACATTAGGAAACACGGTAAACTCTAAAATCTTGCTAGCCAACTTTCTGGAAGGATTTTGACGGATTTCTTGTAAACAAAACCTAGCTCTCTAGCTAATATAACGGTAGTTCGCTAGCCACCCAGTCAGAGATGCCCCATCCGCGGTCGTATCACTATCTTTGGTCGGATCTCTTACTAAGAACAAACCATTTCTATTCTACTTCGGTTGTTGGTTAACTATTATACGACATGACGACCAGCATACATTCTAGTATAATGTTATTACTATACCCGTTTACGGGTAAAAATGTTAGCTAGTGTGTTCGAATGCTATTAGCTATGTAGCTGCAGTCAGTAGTGTCAAGCTACTTAGCTAGCTATTGCAATTAACTTGCTAACTCTTCTATACTAAATAGATATTAAGCTAGCTGACTAACTTGTCTAAAGTGGCGTGGGGAAAAAATGCTAGTTATCGAGACTAGTTAAACAGAATTGTCGAATTCCATACATGCTTGGAGTGGTAGATATGTTAATGCATTTTTATTTACAGCATTGTCTCTTTCCTTTGAATTCCATCAGGGAAAACTGTGGCTAAAGTGTCACTTGTTTTTTTGTACTTTTGCAATGTACTGCGATGGATCATATTACTTCCCATTGCATGATATGCAGGATTCTTTTCTTGACTCAAGTAGGTTGTGACTGTATTGTCAATCGGAAAACTAAATAAAATGCCCCATATTTTCATGAGCAAGGTCAGTTGATAGCTCAGTGAAGAGGTCAAGGGTTATTGCTTTTTTAAGATTGGCAATTTTGTTAAGCCTACACTGCCTGTATAGAACTTCATTTGTGAATATGACTCACAAAATGTTGCCCTCATTCTTCCCATTGACACTGTTGGATATGTTTTCTTGGTATTCATACACTGCTCCAAAATATTAAGGGAAAACTTAACTTAAATCAATATTTGGGTCTCGATAAACAAAACATACTAAAGATCAAGATCTTTACTATACCTTGTGTAGTTCATTGAGAACGAAATGACACAACAATGATGAGAGTGTCACAAGTCTGATGAGAGTGTGTTTGGTGTCCTGAGGAGATCTCCTCCCAGACCTGGATCAGGGAATCATTGAGCTCCTGGGCAGTATGTGACACTACTTTGTTTCATCATGTACCATTTCATCATTGTACCCAACAGCAGTCAGGGTACTTTTTACTAGCATGCGGAGGTCTGTGCGACTCACCAAGGATATGCCTCCCCAGACCATCACTGACCCATTAGGCTGGAGGATGTTGCAGACAGCATAATGTTCACAATGGCGTTTCCAGTGTCTTTCTCGTCTGTCACGTGTGCTCAGTGTGAACCTGCTTTCCTCTGTGAAGACAACAGGGCACCAGTGGCGGACCTGCCAATTTTGGTGTTCTCTGCCGAAGGGCAATCAAGCTGCACGTTGCTGGGCTTTGTAAGGTCCTTGCAGTACTCCTCCTGTTCCTCCTCACAATACCTGTGTTTCCCCTCACAATACCTGTGTTGTTGCCCTTCTATGGCTTTGTCCAGCTGTCCCTGCGTAATGGGCTGTGTTTTAGTATTACTTATCGCAGTATAAGGAGAGGGCAATTGTCTGTGACAACCACCTGCGAAACCATTTCCGTTTTGGGGGTTGTCTTGCTGTTGCCTCTCCATTACATGTTGTCACTTTCATTTGCACCAAAACCGGTGACATTTATTCACAATAGCTTTTGTTTCCTTACTGGACAGATTGATGTCCCTGAAGTCTAATTGACTTGGTGTTACACTGTGATGATTACGTGTTCCTTGAGGTTTTTGAGCGGCGGGTTTGTTAGACCACACAGTGTTCTTCAGGGACCATTGAGTTCTAGGCCATTGAATGGAATTGTTCATAATCCCTGTCACACACCCACACATGCAGCCCTGTGTGAGTAGTTGGTTTGACGTTTGTTTTTCTATGCTCGGTTTAAACTGCTGTATTAAGAACTTGAACAATTCCACAGCATTACTTTGTTTAAAACACAGACATTTTGGGTTTTTTTCAACAGGTGTAAGACCATGGTGGTGAATCTCTGCCTACCACATTTCAAGACCACCATCCAGTGCGATAAGGTACAAACAATTTTACTAGAATTCTGTAGACAGGAGCTGACATATTGTCATTTTTACATGCATGCTACTTTTCTCTCAAATGGTTGACACTGGAATCCACCGTGTCTCTCCTCAAACCCTGTTTGTTTGTTCCTGGTCTGTTGTCATGTTCTGTCAGAGGAAAAGGCTAGGAGGTTTAGTGACGTGTGCTTGAATGAGAGGAGTAGAGGAGTCATGAAGGTTGGGAGGATAGAGGGGGAGGATGGAAGGAGGTGGAAGGAGGTGGGCACAGAGCTGCGTGGGAGGTTGAATCACAGCTGACCTTGCTGTGTTCCCGTCCTGCTATTATAGTCGGATACTCGCTGGCTGTTGTTCTCTGTCTGGGAGGAGGATTCATGCTTTTCACTCTCTATTTTTACTCTCTATTTCTGCCTGTTTTCCTTTTCTAACTCTCCTTTTCTGCCTTACTTCTTTTAACCCTAACCCTTACTCTGCAAACCCCACTCTCACCCTCCCTCTCCCCAAACCTCTTCTCATTTCCATACTACCTCCACCCATTGTTTTTCTCCCTCCATCCTCTAGCCATGTGCAGATGGGTATGACGTCACCAACCTCCTATCAGCCGACCCAGTAGTAAGGAGGCGGGGTTTTAAGCTGGAGTACTTCCTGCGGCCACCCGTACAGGTGAGCTCAGGCTCTAGATTATTTTGAGGAGAATATTACAGCATCTTTTTCCTTCTCTAACAGAGAGCAGTGGTCATTTTGGTCTAATCTTCTTTCCTTTTGCCCCAGGTGACGCTGCATTTTGGCTTCCAGGTGGAGGTGTGTCGGGTGGATGTGGAACTGTGGCCCTGGGGGATGGACCGAGGACAGGCCTGCAAGCGCTTGGAGATCAGCACCAGCTCTGATCCCCCACTGCCTCTCAACCACAGCCTAGAGCAGGGCCAAACCCGGGCCCAACAGGGCCTAGAGAAGGGCCAGCAATGGGACCAAGCCAAGGCTCAGTTCAAAGGCCACCAGTGGAGCCCCCAGCCCCAACAGTGGAGCCCCCAAGGCCAGGAGAAGAGTCAGCAGTGGGCCCAGCGGGGCCCGACTAACAGCCACGCGGACACCAGCCAGGGGGACTTCCGCCTGGTGGGACGCTGTGAACTAACGGAAGAGACCCTGGTCAGTTTCTCCCACCCCTGTTTCCGGCCACGCCCTCCCTTCCCCTCCCTGCCCCCGGCCCCCCGAGAGGGGTGTCGACAGGAGGAGCTGTGGAGCCGGGGCCCGCTGTCCCTCGGCTCCGTGAAGCAGCTCCGCGTGTCGTTGCCGTACGGCGCCGGGGCTTCGGTCATGGGGCTCAAGGCGCTGGCGGTGTGGGGGCTGCCGTCGCGCAGTTGCCCCCCGGAGGAGGTGGAGCGGGTGAGGATAGCGCACGAGACCACCACCCTGAGGCCAGCTCCGCGGCTCAGCCACTTGGCGTCGGGGCAGCCGGCGGCCGTCATCCAACCGCAGCCCCTGTCGCAGACATCATCCACCGCCAGGTATATCTCACCCGCCAGACCCGGGCCAATTCACGTCGCTAATCCGTTATGTGGCAGAAGGGACATCCTTAATCTACGAGAGATTTACCAGCGTCTTGTCGTCAGACGGTCGCGCTTGGGTTTCGATTGTCGTTTGCTTTCTTGCTGACGTGGTGACTCGAACACGTGTGACGTTATTCTCCCGTCTGACCCCCGACCCTCTAGCCTCCTGCAGGTCCCTGAGGAGTTCCTGGACCCCCTGACCCAGGAGGTGATGCTGCTTCCCATGCTGCTGCCCAGCGGGGTGTCAGTGGACAGCTCCACTCTGGAGGAGTACCAGAGGAGGGAGGCCACCTGGGGCCGCGTCCCCAACGACCCCTTCACCGGGGTCCCCTTCATCCCGGAGTCGCAGGCTCTCCCCAACCCCCACCTGAAGGGCCGCATCGACCGCTTCCTGCTCCAGACGGGGGTGGAGGTCCGGGAGGGGATGTTGGGGCGGCAGGTTCCGGGGGACAGTCCGTACACCTCCAGACTCGTGCCCCCTCAGAGGACGGGGGACGGCGGGGATCCCGGTGTCCCTGCCGCTGCTGTGGAGTCAGCTGGCCACCGGGGGGTGCTTGACAATAACAGTGGCGCTCATGTGCAGGTGGCCCAGAAGGGGGCCGAAAGTGTCAATGCACAGAGGAGCCAACCTGCCCAGCACCAGGGGACTGGGGCTTTCAACAACCGGGCCAAGAATGGGAATGGGAAGGACCGTTCTGCAGGTAAAGTTGGTCCTAAGGAAGGGGGTGTGGCCAGAGTGAGTGCCCAGGATGATGGGCCCGATCTGGGGACCAGGAGGAAGAGAGAGCTGGAGGTCTGGGCCAAGCTCATCCGCTCTAAGGGAAAGGGTGAGCCCGTCGCGACCAAAGCAGCCTCTGCTAGCGCTAGTCAGTCCAAGGAGCTCCTTCCTGAAGCGAAAAGACCAAGAACGGACACAAACTCCACACTCTCCTCGGGTGAGTGATGAGCTGGGATTTAAATGCAGAAAGCCTCATTAGAATGTGACATTAACCGCGTTTCTTCCCATTCCAGCCACAGTTCCTAGCAGTAGCTCCCACGAGCCGCGTCTGTCGGCCAGTCTAGACCACGAGCCGCGTCTGTCGGCCAGTCTAGACCACGAGCAGCGTCTGTCGGCCAGTCTAGACCACGAGCAGCGCCTGTCGGCAAGTCTAGACCAGGCCCTTCTTTCAGCCCTCCAGGGTAGACCCTCCTTCACCTCCTACACCTCCCCGACTCCCCAGGTCCAACACAAACACACAGAAGCACCTGCTGACACCCCAACAGGTAGGAGTGGCAACCAAAAACTTGTTTGGAACATGGCGGAGACGTATCCTTCCTTCCAGTAATCACTTATCAGACAAGGAAAAACATTTGTTGAACTGAATCTCTTCTCAGTTAATCGATGGCTTCTGGAGAAATGTAGTTCAAGTTCAGTTGAGTTAGTCTGACCCCCGATGCGGCATTTTGCCACTGTAACTGTTTTATTTTTAATCAACTTCAGGGTTGTGATTAGAACAGGGAGAAGTATTGAGTTGACTAGTAATTGGTTGGACAAGTTGAAGTAGTGGATGTTGCCTAGGTTTCCGGGACAAAACCACTGTCAACATAGAGGCTGTCCAAGGTCAGGCTTTTAGAGGCATGTTCATCTCCCATGTGTGCAGAGATGGGTCAACATGGTTCTTCCTTTATAGTATGTACAAAATAGGCAGAAATGCTGTTTTACATTTACAAAAGAAAACAACTAATCCCAATGCAGTTTTTGTTTTTTCTTCTCATATGCAAATAGAAGTATATTCAAACAACGAACTTGGCAATTTCTTTTAATGTTTTGCTATGACTGATTGGGTTGTAAATATGCCTTGATTTAGAATAATCTAAATGTAAATGTTAAAATGAGCAATTACATACCATTCTGGAAAGAGTATTCTCCTGAGCGCCACCTCTGAACAGGACCACAGATCCGTTAGTATTTTGTCAAATTAAAATACAGCTGTCTGAAGTGTCTTGTTACTAAAATCACTTTAATTATGTATTTCAAATACACAACATGTATGCTTCCCCGATGCCGGCTGCATCCTCGCCATGCAGACTATTTCCTATTGCTGTAAATTCCAGTCGTTTATTCATTGACTTTTTCAAAGACTTTTCTGTTATTTGAGTATTAATTACATGGTCTGGGAATTCATTTAAAAGGATAGTTGGATTTTTTTAAACATTTGGGTGAAAATTCCCCTTGTCTGAAGGTCCTTGGTGTTATTTTTACATTAGACAGTTGTAACTGCTCTTCCAGCCCGGAATTAGGATTATTAGAATCCTCCAAAGTCATTAATTAAACCTGGGTGGCTCATTCTAGCCCGAGCTTCATTGCATGTGAAAACAACCTCGGAAGTACTTTGAACTGTTGTGTTTTACCTCAAAAACATGTTTTTGGACAGGATTTTAGTTATTTTCAATTCCCCTGATACTTCCTGTGTTTAGCATATTTAGCAGAGTACTTCTTTACCAAATGTCCTCTTTCACTTCTGTAAAATATCCATTGGGTTTCCAAAAACCTCCTGGTGCCAAATTCCAAATTCTGTGGAGGAATATAGCTGTGTATTGGAAACATTTTACAGAAGTGAAAGAGGACATATCTTGAACAGTATTAGACTCCTAGTTAAGTGTTTTTTGTTTTTTCTACAGCTAGGGAGTATAGTACCCGCAAATTTCAGGCGCTACCTTCAAATTCTTACTAAACTTAGTACTTTACGAACTTGTAGTTCTAGCACAGCTGAGTTAGTTTCTACATGCAATGCAGCTTTTTGAATAGGTCACCTGGTTTTAATGAACACATTTGCACAGTGCATTAATGCTAACTACTGGCTGGGAGAGAAGTCAACAACGGCTTATTGTGGAAAAACACACAATGGACCTTCTAACACATCACCTGGTGAGGGGAATTTACCCAAGTATGAATTTAGTTGAACTGCCCCTTTTAAGGTGGACATACTACTGCTCAATACGTGTACTATCTTTCTCTTCTCCACCGTCCTCTCTTTCACACCCTCTCTAGCTTTTCCTATTTCTCTCCTTCCACCCCTTCTCTCCCCCCTCCCCTTTCTCTCTCTCCCAGGTGAGAACAGGTGTGGTTCATGTTCCTGCTCTCTGTCCGTCTACTCGACCTCCCCGTCAGCCTACCGCTTGCCCTGTGGCCACTTCCTGTGCCGCCCCTGCCTACACAGGAAGTCCCGCCCCCTGGTCACCGCGGCAATGCCCAATCACATCTTATGTCCCACGTGCCATAGCCCAGCCTCTTCCAGTGACATCACACGTGTGCATCACTGAACAGAAACACGCGTTCCGCATTAACCACTAAACCGACGAACCCCGCGTAACCAGGCTGTATCCACCCCCGGACACGCGTGCGCTGTATCCACCCCCGGACACGCGTGCGCTGTATCCACCCCCGGACACGCGTGCGCTGTATCCACCCCCGGACACGCGTGCGCTGTATCCACCCCCGGACACGCGTGCGCTGTATCCACCCCCGGACACGCGTGCGCTGTATCCACCCCAGTGACACGCGTGCGCTGTATCCACCCCAGTGACACGCGTGCGCTGTATCCACCC
>JACXGK010004284.1:25329-39334 GCA_016801125.1 Novumbra hubbsi | reverse complement strand
CCAGGTCCCAACAACAAGTAGTTTATTCGTTTCAGCTACACATTTTGTCTTGGTATGTTGGAAGCTACTCCTGAATAAAAACATATGACATGCTGCATGAATATTTTCAAAATATAACTATTAGGCATCCCCTAACTAATAGCATCTCTATGGTGAAGCATGCTGGTGGAAGCATCATGCTATGAGGATGCTTTTCAGCAGCTGGGACTAGGACATTGGTTAGGGACTGGGACACTGGTTAGGGACTAGGACACTGGTTAGGATTGAGTGAAGGAGCCACAGAGGAAGCACCAAGAGGTTCTTAAAGAAAACCTGATCCTGACAGCATAGTACCTTAGACTGGAGTGAAGATGAATCTTTCCGCACGACAATGATCCAGTCAGGTTAATCCTGTCACCCCAAGGTGAGTTTCCGTAAACAGTTACATGCTGTAGCCACACATTCTGGCCAGTCCTGCAAATGCTACTCAGCATTCAGGATGTGAAGAACCAATTTTACTGATATGTTTGTAGGTTTGGTGGTGGGCCGCTACTCTAACACAGAGAGGCATGCAAGCGCATGCCTAGAATTAACCCGTGCAGTGCTTCCTTGATCCAGCCCCTTGGCCATCTCCATGCCTTGAGTTGACATGTAAACGAAAATCTCTGATCTAACCTATCAGGTTTAAGTACCTCACTCCCCTGTTCAGACCTTCACCTGAATAACTCTCCGACAGCTTGTGTGGTTTCACTCCGTCACAGAACTTCCTCCTTGAAAAAGTGCTATATGTATGATATATATGATATTTCACTCCATTTCAAGCACATCTATAGTTCATTGAAGTAAAATGCTACTCACCGCATTGTCGAGTAGGGTCAAGCTAATTTCACGCTGGTCGTTTGCGTTTACTGCCGCCCGAAAATGTTCAACTGGCTCTGCGGTTGCTAACCCAGTTGTCTACTTTGACATTTCTGCAAACAAAGAATATGTAGGAAGAGTAACCTTCGAGGTGAGTGCTTGTTTTTGTATCAGTAACTGCTACATTTGGTTTTTAATCCTATAACAAATGGGGGTTGTGATGGTTCTGTGCTAATAGTATGTGATCCAGGTCTGTGTGTACGTGTGGACCCGATGTCCCAACAAAGATTAAAAGAAACTGACAAATCGTTCCCCTCAAGGTTAATTTGAAAAGATCTTAGACTCTGGATCGGTTTAGGCTACAAATTACAATTTGTATAGGAATGTTTAGAATGTTATGGTTAAGATACATTAATGGCTAGATTAAGTTTAGACATGAAGGTTAGTTTATTGAGGTTAAGATTATGGGATGGGTAACATGGATTTCTGTTTCCAATCTCCATAAAAATAGAAAATGCTTTTATGGTACAAACAGGGCAGTGCTGATTTCATTGGAAAATTACAACACAGATGCTGTTAGACCAACTAACGGAGTAGTGACTGGAATCTGCCTTAAACCGGTCGGCAGGACACGTTGTTCTAACATGACTGCTTCTAGCAGATCAGCAGTTTAGCCTGTTAAACTGGTCCAGGGTGTTTATTCAACACTGTCACTAACCAACGCTATTTTTACTTTTCAGCTGAACACTGACGTAGTGCCCAAAACCGCCGGTAGTAGAGAAGAACCAAGGATGCAATAACATTCCCTCATACATTTGAATACTGTGTTTGTTAATGATATTTGACTACATGAATTCTGTGTGTCGAATTTTTGACTACAACAATATTTTTAATGTGCACACTTGATTTGTCTCTCAGAGAACTTCAGAGCGCTGTGTACAGGAGAGCGTGGCTTTGGCTACAAGGGATCCATTTTCCACAGGATCATCCCTGGATTTATGTGCCAGGTTGGTGGGTTTAATTCAAATGATACTACAGCCTTTTAGACATTTAAGGTAATTTAGTGAACCACCAACTCAAGTTAGAAACTTCAATAAGTTTCCTTCAAACAGACTTTAGCTGTCCTCCACTGATAGTCTCCATGTAACAAGTGATATTATATTTAAGTGCGTCTGTTTATCTACAGGGCGGAGACTTCACAAACCATAATGGAACTGGAGGGAAATCTATCTATGGAATCAAATTTCAAGACGAGAACTTCCAGCTGAAGCACACTGGACCTGGTAAATCTGTGCATCTGTTGTATTGTTATGGTTGAGGAAGGCAGTTCTTTTAAACTAAAGAAACCCTTTCAAAGTTCTAAAATGATTTTATTCTCCAACACTGAAGTAGCAAAAAGCTACATTCGACTTCCAGTAAGGAAATCTATCACATTTTGTGGAATTTTTACTTTGTTTTATTCAGTCTGTGATAAACACAGACTTCATTGCAACTCCCAGCTGACTCGGGACAGTCAATGACAGTCCTCTTCTGAAGAAGCACATTCCAATATTGTCAATGGATTTTCCCAAGGTATGGCCGTGTTCTAAATTCTGTAATGTTTTTTCCCATTTAGGCGTGATCTCGATGGCCAATGCTGGACCCAACACAAATGGATCTCAGTTCTATATCTGCACAGAGAAGACTGAGTGGTAGGTACACATTTAAGGGAGAGCATTCATAGAATGTCTCTGAAAAAGAATGCTGATCTAGAACCCCTTAGAACATAGTAATGACAATAAAATGACACATACCTGCTCTTAGATCTGCACTTAAGATGCATACTGAAATGGAGTTCTAATCTAAGACCAATATTAAAGTTAAAAAACAACATGATCTGATCCAAGATGAGTACTCTTTCACACAGGTGCTTAGTAAATACAGTGGTGAGAGTCTCACAATCCAGGTAAAAGATGACCATAAACCTGTCGTCTCTTCTCCCAGGCTGGATGGCAAACATGTTGTGTTTGGCAAAGTGAAGGCTGGCCTGGACGTGGTCAGGAAAGTAGAGTTGTTTGGATCACGCACTGGCCATCCCTATAAGAAGATCGTCATCGCAGACTGTGGAGAGATGAGGTAGCCTTCCTGGGTGAACTATGTGTCCCAAACAACATTCTGTTGGCATTCTGTTGGCAAACAACATTCTGTTGGCATTGTAGTAGGGCCCCTAACACAATGTTGAACAACGACACAGGCATGATGTTCTGGAAACCCTTTACTGTGACAATGTGAAAGGATCAGTAGTTAGCTGTTGTCCACAGTGGATCTGAGTGTGCTTTCAGACTGGTTGGGTGTCTTTTCATTATTAAAGGAGATCATGTATTATTGACAACTGATCAGGATTGGAGCGTTCTGACAGTAGTGTGTTTCATTTCAGAGATACTGTGTACAACACTTTGAGACTGAACTTTTCAATGAATAATTCATAACAAGCCTTGATCTTAGCTAATTCAACTAATGTGATTGTTATCCAATACATACGTGTGTGACAGTGCATCAGTCAGTAAGTGTTTGTTATGTAAAATAGTATTAATGTCTCGAAAGGAACTGTTTCACAATTGGCAGTTCAATCTGTAATAACATAATGTTTTATATGTTGTGTGAACGTTTTTCTTCACCTTCAAGTATACTCAAAGTACAACACAAACCCTAAGTAATGCATGCAGAGCTAAATTAGAACTATGCCCACTAATACATTATAAGCTTTAAAATTGTTCACCAACTTTGAGAAAAACTTTAAGGTACAGACAGGGTGATCATGGTCTTGACTATGTACAGACTCTGTGATCATGGTCTTGACTATGTACAGACTCAGTGATCATGGCCTTAGCATTGAGAGGCCATCCTTGCAGGACTGACTCTGGGGACAGACTATAAACACACTGCCAACAAAATGACACAGAGCATCACTTCACTCAACACTTAATAAAGCTAATAACAAATAATTGTGATTTCTGATGACTCTGGAATCAGGACGATGCCCTCGCATACATGCCATGATATATTATTAGTTCTCTGCACACATACAAATATGAATAAAATAACCTTTACTGAACCAACTTCAGCCAAATCGTGTTACATTGTATAACAATCTTTTAGGTCACATTGACCTGTCTTGGGTAAATCTGTGTTCAGTATTTTCTCATGTCTTCAGTATTACGATGCTTGAATAAGTATTTTGCCCCCTCAAAGCAAGAGTGAGTGAGGGGAAATCCATAAAGAAGAAACAGTGAGCAAGTCGAGAGATAAACAGAAGGGGCTTCCTTTTTGCTAGGAGGCCTGACATCTTAAGCGTCACAAGTGCTACAATATAATTTATTTGAGAGGAATGTAAATGCACACAAAGGCTAGGTCTAGACACCATATATGGTATCTGTAACACCCTTGATTCAGTTTATCAAAGTGGGTTAATGTCTGCCCAATGGAATCACACTCCATTTTACATACAAATCCCACAGTCTCTCAAAATACATACCAACTCTGAAAACTCTGTTATACAATGCTTTAGAGTACATAATGCAGAAACAGTAACAAAGGGTCAGAGGTGATGAACAGGGTTGGAATGCCACTAAAGGTTGTTGCCTGTGTAGGACGAAGATCGAATGGAACCTGGAATGAGAATGAACATCGGAGTAAACCCAGTTATATTTTGGGTTGCCTAATGAAACATTTATAAATTACATTTTTCAATAATTACATTTTAAATATGAACCATTTTGACTCATCATGCATTACACTTACTTATCACACACCTCACTGTTACCATAGTTTTATTATGATTCTGTATAGTTGAGTAGAATGCTGACTTCTTCACACAAAAGGGGTAGCTGTACATTGTGTTTCATCATTAGTTGGTTAGACTTGTACAACATGCTGTGTTAGGTTGTGTAAGTACAAAACATAGGTTGTTTATAATCCATAGGCTTAATAACACTTCATAAACTAACAATTCCACAGATGCCTAACGTTTGGTACAGACTGTACTGCTATTACTTTGTTATTTTATAAATGTCAATTATTTACACCACTAGACACCAGCCTAATTTTCAGAGTTACACAAAGCAGCACAAGCATTTGCTACCAGCCTTTCTGGCTAAGTGCTTAATTGAACAAGCTGTTATAAAGTTTATTAGCTAGCTGTCCATTAACGCTTAGTTTATCATTTCTGCTCTATCATGATTCACAACAACACGTGTCCCGCGCCTCGCCATTACCACGACAACCTGCCGTGACAAACACTCCGAAGTTTGACTCGCCAACACACACACACACACACCTCTGCCGCTCATAACGGTGTATCAATAAATCTGACAAGTAACAAGACACATTTGAGGCTGTGTTTAATATGAAGCAATATAAATTTATAATAATATATGTACAATACACTAACTTCGAACACTAAAATACGAAAGGTATCATTTTGAACGTAAAGTTCATTCTTTCTATGAAATAAAGAACGTCTCCCTATTTTACGGAACAACTCCCTACTTAAACCTATTTTACGCAACGGGTGGCAATCCCTCATTTCCCACTTTCATCAGCTATCGGACTGGTCATGTAGGTGGTTTAAATAAAGAATTGCGAAGGGTTGAGATATACCAAAGAGTTTGCTTTGCTACACTACAAAAGTAGCCTAGGTATGTTGTGAGCTACCTGCGTTTATCTTCCTTCCCGAAATGCATTTAAATTTACCGATAACAACTTGAACAGTAACGCCCTATTTCGTGTCCTGTAATTATACCCATGTCCATGAATACCTCTAATGCAAAGGAACTTCTGAAGAACTCTCTATAGAACTTCCTTATTGTCATGACTAGTCGTCAGCGCCGTTTGTGAACCCGGAGTGATACTTAGCTAATTCACGCATATTTTTATTTCACAGAATAGAAATGCTACTCTCCGCTGTGTCGAGTAGGTTCAAGCTAATTTCACGCTTGTCGTTTGGGTTTATCGCCGCCCGTATGTGTTCATCTGGCACTGCGGTTGCTAACCCAGTTGTCTACTTTGACATTGCTGCAGACTATGAATATGTAGGAAGAGTAACCTTCGAGGTGAGTTATTTCTGTCTTCACCTAAGAACTAATACATTTCCATTCTGATTAAGCATCAGATGGGTACAGTATTCTGATTGTTAATTCTAGGACTATAAAATTATGTCTAGTATTAGTTTGACTAACACAAGTTGTAGCTTGCCTACTTAAGCCTTTTTCTGCCAAATTGTACAACATGTTTGAACTTGCAAGGAAGCCATACATTAGGCCTACTGTGCGTGGATCAAGGTTAATATAGGGTATCCCCTTAGAACAAAATCCAAGGGTGAGTGATTACATTTGGAGGTTTGGTGTCACGTGAGCAAGTTAGGTCAGAATTGGAGAACATTTCAGTCTTAAGGGGTCAGGTTTACGTCTAGGTTAAGGTTAGCCATAATGGTTAGGGGCTAGGGAAAATTTATCAAAATGTCGCTAGTCACGAAAAGCTTAGTGTGTGTGCCAGCAATTTTATATTGATGTTTAAACTGGTCCCCAGCGGAACTGGTCTAGGCTGTTTTCTCCCCCGACAGGTAGTGTAGGTCTGAGTGTGTGTCGTGGTGTGTATTTGGAAATGTCACTTACCACATAACAGACTTGTCTTAACAACCAATGCTGTTTACAGCTGAACGCTGATGTGGTGCCAAAAACTGCAGGTAGGATGGAGAATTACAAACCACTCAATTTTCCCTCTTGTTTTTTAATACTGTGAGTACCGTGAGTACTGTGAGTACTGCATTCTTGACCGCATCCGGTTGTTCTAACTAGATTTTATTGCCCTCAGAGAACTTCAGAGCGCTGTGTACAGGAGAGCGTGGCTTTGGCTACAAGGGATCCATTTTCCACAGGATCATCCCTGGATTTATGTGCCAGGTTGGTGGGTTTGATACTGCAGCCTTTTAGATGTTTTGGAGAGATTTTGGTCTCTCGTCTTGCGTGTCATGATGTCATCTGAGTGCACAGGCAGCTGTAGTGACTTTTTTCTAAATCAACCTCAAATCTACCCTTCAAGTGGAGCCATATCAAATCAATGGACACCTTGTTTAATTTTCAAAATAAACATAAAAAATACATAATACACAATAGTACTATAGTACTATTACTACTGCCACCCTAAGTGTGTCTGTTTATCTACAGGGGGGAGACTTCACAAATTATAATGGAATTGGAGGGATTTCAATCTATGGACCCCAATTTGAAGATGAGAACTTCAACCTTAAGCACACTGGACCTGGTACATATTTCAGTTTC
Organism: Novumbra hubbsi; assembly: GCA_016801125.1. Classification (NCBI taxonomy): domain Eukaryota; kingdom Metazoa; phylum Chordata; class Actinopteri; order Esociformes; family Umbridae; genus Novumbra; species Novumbra hubbsi. The sequence continues at coordinate 32,180 of JACXGK010004284.1, read as the reverse complement.
TTGTCAGGCTGTTTTAGCCTCTTTTGAATCCAAGGTGGAAGCATTGCAACAAAAAGAGCTCTGAACTGCTTGTTGAGTCTGACTGTTTAGATCAGGGGCAAACTTCTCTTTAATCAATCGATTGGCCTGTGGCAGGGTTGTTTTCCATAATGTAAAATGGTGTTTGTGCATTTAGGCATCCTATCAATGGCGAATGTCGGGCCTAACACCAACGGATCTCAGTTCTTCATTTGCACCGAGAAGACAGAGTGGTGAGTAGAGACCTTTCAGGGTGGACCACGCATTATGAAGGTCCAGGTGAACGATGGTCATTTCTTCTTCTACTCCCTCTCTCAGGCTGGACGGCAGCCACGTCGTGTTTGGTAGGGTGACGATGGGCCTGGATGTGGTCAGGAGAGTCGAACAACTTGGGTCCCGCTTTGGGCATCCCCAGAAGAGGATCATCATCACAGACTGTGGAGAGCTTAATTAGCCAATTAGTGGATTGGTGCACGACTGGAGAAGAGCTTACATGCACGCGCATGAACCAGAAAATCACTTATGCTTTTAATGGCCAAACTGGACTTGAGGTTGTTGTTGAGCCAGCCGGGAGCAAGGCTGGGCCCTTGTAGAGGATGTTTTGGTCGCACACCGGTACCCCGAGCTTGACTCAGGGTCCCAAAGGCTCTGTTGGGCTTCTGAGTCAGCGGTTGTCTTCATATCTCTTTTTAGTCCGTATTGTTTCAGTCTTGATCAACCTCAGTGTATACTTTCATGCATTGTTGGCACACTACTCTTAGGCCACCACATTTAGTGTCCCTCCTCAGCGATGTCAATGTGTTTTTCCCTCGCGTTGCACCGAGTGAGCAAACGAAAGGAAACTTTGGATTATGAATGTGACCTTGGTTCCCTGAGGGAGAAGTTCCGGTCAGGTTGGGGTAAAGGTGGGCTTAAGTCGGTTTGGTCATGTGTGGGGCAGGGCTCTCTGTTGGCTCATGAACTGTTTTGCCTTAAAAAGCGTCTTCCCCTAGTGTTGCACCTTATTGACTCCTTCAGGGAGCCAGGGTTATATTCATATCTTTAACATACTTGCCACGAACGGCACTCTATTACACTTTATAGTGAACTACTTTTTAAAAAAGTGGTGCGTTGAACTTGGACAGAAGTATTGAGCAGGCGTGATGTTGTTGAACCCATTAATGTGATGTCAGTGTGAAATATTCAATGGTCTGCTGTATTCTGCAATGGATCTATTTGACAGTTGTATACAGGCTGTGTTTGGGTAGATTTTTGACAAATGGTTAGGAAAGGGCATTTAGCAATGACAGTATTGTAGTATTGTACTGCCTTTGGAAAGTATTCAGACCCCTTCTCTGTCCAAACATTTTATTGTGTTTTAGACTTAAATTATAATTGATTAAATATATACATGTTTTAAGTCATTTGTGCCAACTTATTGAAAATGAAAATCTGAAATATCACGTCTGTAAGTTTTCAGACCCTTGCCATGACAATTCAAATGGAGTACAGATGTATCCTGTTCTTTGATCATCTTTGAGATGTTCTTAGAGCTTGACTGGTGTCCACCTATTTCAACTCAGTTGATTGGACATAATTTAAAAAGGCAAAATGGTGTCACGTTTCAAATGGTGTCACAGCATGTTAGAGGCAAGAAGACACACATATAGTGTGTAAAATAATGGAAAAATTATGTGATCAGTTATAAATGAAGACTATAACTCATTAAAAAGTGGGAAATGTGAAGGGGTCTGTATACTTTCTGAAGGCACCGTTTATGTTTCAAGGATATTGTGTTCAACAATTTTTGTATAACTTTACAATGAATAGGTTATAACAAGCAGTGAAAAAGCCTTGTTCTAAGCAAACTATTGTAATGTGATTGGTATCCAATAAATATGCTGTGCCTTTAATTTAAGAAATCTGTTTAAAAAAGATAAATAATAATTCTGGGAAAGGAAAACTGCTTTTCCACAGAGATCTGCAGTAATCTGGAATACATTCATGTTTTATGGTGTGTACATGCATGCTTCCCACCTCCCTACCAGTTTGCTCTGCACACATTCAGAATACACATACAAGTGAACCAAGAACATTACATTGAGATCATGTATGTGAATGAATGGAAACAGATAGTCTTCAGTGAAAGACAACCAGGTTCTGGTAAATTATTCTGTTAAATCAGGAAGAATTATTTGTTGAGTTGATTTTGCAACAAAGTATGATGAATGGTTAATTGATTATTGGGAAATACCTGGATGGATACATTAAAGGAGGTAAAGTCATTTTATGCTAAAGAAATTAATGATTAGAACAGGCTTGAATTCTACCTTTATGTTTTTTTCTTATCATGCATGTGAAACAGCAAATAGGTTACTGTTATCAAAACTCTTTTCTCCCACCCAGTTAACAGTCAACAAATCATGTTGAGTGATGGTTGCTAAGTGCATTTCTGAAATATATTTTGTTGGAAGGGAAGGTTGGGACATCACATACTCCAAAAGAATGTGATGTCCCAATTAACAACATATTATTACATAGAACATGCTACAAGGCCTACACATGTCAAATGTTGAGCTTCTTGTACTCAACAGGTGCACTGCTGGTCTTGTAATCTTATTTTCTTGTTATTATTTGAATTATTTTTATATGCAACAACTTTATATACAAAACACCATGTATAGATAGATATATAGAGGACAGCCATGGGGATTACATGCAAAATATAGGTGGCTACAACATTGTATTATGCATATGTTTTAACAGTTTAGATGCATTTATAAAATATTATAAAAAGGGCCGTTTTTATAAATGTTTATTTGTATTTAAAAAAATGTCCCAATAGTTGTGTTGCTAAGATATATTTTCACATCAGTTCAGTGATCGAGATGGAGACTCATTTCATTACCAATGGTATTTGGGGAGCATGGAGGAATTGGTACTGGAATGGTCATTTGTTTTGTTTACTTTTCTTAGGGAGACATAAATCAGGGGTTGGATTATACTGATGTTGACCCGCTGTCTGGTTTACACACTCCAGGCCAGTTGGTGGCGGTAATGGTTGAACATCGTCATTTAAATCCAGAGAAGTTAAGAAAAAAATATCTCGCTCAGTATTTGAACTTCCTCGTTGTTGTGAACGCGTAGTAAGACCTGGCGTGATATTGTACAAAATTCCATGAACATTTATAGTTAACAATATTAAAATGATATTTACCGCTTTGTCGAGTAGGGCCAAGTTTATTTCGGGATGTTCGTTGGCGTTTACCGCCGCCCGTATGTGTTCATCTGGCACTGCGGTTGCGAACCCAGTTGTCTACTTTGACATTGCTGCAGATAACCAGACTGTTGGCAGAGTAACCTTCGAGGTGAGTTTAATCAGGATCTGGTACATTTTCTTTTTTGATTACGTTCCTTATGGGCATTTTGTTTGTTAGCATCGCAATTTACGAGTAGCCTAGCATTTGTATAACGCACTGTGTTTTGATCTACTACTTTAGACCGTTATACAGTCGGGCCTAATTATACAACATGCTTCAACCTGCTAGCGACGTGTACGCAATTATGTGGGAGGGTGGATTGCTACTTGACTATCTTGTCCGCTCCTCTCTTTAACACGGAGCTTCATCTGACTTGGGGTTACATTTAGAGTAAACACAAAATTGTATGTGTGTCATACAACTGAACTCACTCGTCTCGACAAACCACCAATGCTATTTTTACATTTCAGCTGAACGCTGATGTGGTGCCGAAAACTGCAGGTAGGGGGGAGAATTACTGAGCGTGAAACGTAATCTTGACCTTATCCGGTTCTATTTGTTATTGGTAAACTTGATTTGTCCCTCAGAGAACTTCAGAGCGCTGTGTACAGGAGAGCGTGGCTTTGGCTACAAGGGATCCATTTTCCACAGGATCATCCCTGGATTTATGTGCCAGGTTGGTGGGTTTGATACTGCGGCCTTTTACAATTTGGGAGAGGAAGACTTTATAACTTTGGAGCTCAGTTTTGGATGAACTTGGTTTTGGTGTAAATGTTGAAAAAGGTTTCCATTAAACTGTTTGCCCACACAGTTTGCACAATACCTGATAAAAAAATTAAGTGTATATCTACAAGGAAGTGTTTGACTGTAACCCAACACTTCTAGACTATTTCCTGTCTGTATTTTCTTTAGAAAAATTTAAACCACATCCTGCTGATTGAAGCTAGTGATGGCACAGTGTATCAGTTGCATCTATTTGACATGGTTTCAGATCATTTAACATGTCTAACGGATTTGCTCCAAGCCAACCAATATACCAACATTGCGTAGCGTATATGTGGTTGTCATATTTGTGTGCGCTATCGTTCTGTCTGTAACATCCAATGTGTCTTTATTTACATTGGATTTGTGAAACATTCCAGCATTCCCAAATTGATAGAGTAATTGTAAAATAACCTGTTATGCAATACTCTTAAGTCATTGTATTATAAGAAAATCTTTCAGTATGTGTAATATATTCTGCGGGGAAGGTAGGTGTTTTGCATCAACGACTGTTCTCCATTTTCTAGCGGTCAAGTTAATTTTATATTGGACATTTGGTGAATACAGGTTCTGTCTTTGATAACTAAGCCAATAATTCCAGGACTAAGGAAATTGACAATAATAACTGAGTGTCTAGTTGTACTAGATGTTGATGGAACATTTATTTCCTGGCCTATTCACTGCTTGAGTTCTTGAACAGAAATTTAGTAAACTATTGAGAATTTTTGTTCAGTACATTTTCCTGTATCTGACTGCCATTATTTGTCAATGTGCAGGGGGAGGAAATGATCAGGTCTCTTGAAACTGATGGGAACACTAAAGTTACTTTTCTGACACCTAATGCCTGTTTCTGTCTCATAATACTAAGTATTTTGTGTTATTCAACCAACGCATCGCTCTGCCTTGACGTGGTATTTCTCTCTTATGCGTTCCTGTCACACTCGCTGATTTAGATTTGATTCCTAGACATTCCTGTCCAGTTCGAAGCACATGACCAATAATGTTGAACTGTTTTGCTTGGGGACAGAACCTGATTTGTCGGCTCAGGGATTCAGTCTGCTTTGACATGTCTGTTTGATTTCAGGGCGGAGACTTCACAAACCATAATGGAACTGGAGGGAAATCTATCTATGGAACCAAATTTCAAGACGAGAACTTCCAGCTGAAGCACAGTGGACCTGGTACATCCTTCACCTTTGTTGCCCTGCTTTAAATAAGCCTGAGTTCACTAGCTTGTTGGTGCTATGATCCCAACTATGTCAGATTTAACAAAGAAATTACATAAACCACAACTCATCTTTCCTTTTTCTGTGTGATGTTTATTTGTGAGATAAAGAATTGGGCTGCCTAAATACGTTAATATCCTTGTCTGGATTGACAATTTTGACAATGGAATTGTAAGGAGCACAGACGGATCTGGGAACTTGGAATATTAAAATGTATTTCCTGAATATCTTTAGGCTGCATAACCTTCTTTGAATCCCAGGGGGCAGCATTGCACCTATTTCAGTGAGTGTGGGACTGTACTGAATGTGCTCAAAGAGAATTACCCATTTCTGTTCGTAAGGAATCAGTTTAGCAAATACCGCTTTTCTTAGCTGTTTCTGATTATAAGTAATTAGGCAGTGCCTCTGGTTGGCCGTTTAGATGGATGACTAGGTTGATAGCTTTGATGTTGTCATAGTAACTCTCCTTCCCCAAAATATACTGAATTGTATTCAGCTGTTCAACATGTGCAGTACTTCAGCTAACTTTCCAGGGCATCACTTAAGTCTTTCTATTCAGACAATGAAATATGGTGTTTCTTCTATGTTGGTGTTGTGCCCGTGCTTAAATTGAACCCTTTGCCGTCTTCATTAACTTGTCAAACTTCCCCCGGTCAGGAGATTGGCCTGTGGCAGGGTTGTTTTCCATAATGTAAAATGGTGTTTGTGCATTTAGGCATCCTATCAATGGCGAACGCCGGACCCAACACCAACGGATCTCAGTTCTTCATTTGCACAGAGAAGACAGAGTGGTGAGTAGAGACCTTTCAGGGTGGACCATTTCTAAAGCATCCCTGAATACAACTACTGATCTAGGACCAGTCTGAACTTTCGTAATGCACAGAGTAACGTATGACAGGAAGGACCTGATCCAAGCTTGGTTCTCTTACTCCAAGATGCTCACTAAATGCACAAGGACCCACTACAATGTCTCTCACAGTCCAGGTGAAAGATGCCGATTAACTGATCCTCTTCCCCCTCAGGCTGGATGGCAAACATGTAGTGTTTGGCCGAGTGAAGACTGGCCTGGACGTGGTCAGGAAAGTGGAGGCGTTCGGCTCGCGCTCGGGGCGACCCTCCAAGAGGATCACCGTCACGGACTGTGGAGAGATGAAGTAGACCGCACAGGGGTCATGAACAGCATCCTAGTACCCTTTGTAGTGTGCTGTTTATGTACTAGGGCCCATAGGATTCTGCTCAGGAGGGGTGTGGGAAACTAGGGATACAGGTACAGAGCAGCCGGGATGTTCTGGAACCATCTACCGTGACCTGGATGTGAACCGTTCTGCTGCCGCCTACAGTGGATCTGCTGTTTAGTTGGTTGTACCTAGGCGGTTTACTGATCGTCAAATGATACGTTATTGACGAAAGATCTGCATAGGACTGTCTGTTGTGAACATTGCCATAGATCCTGTGCTGAGCTTTTCAGGGGGCCGATGTCCAACACTGAACTTTTTCAATTATTAATTTATAACAACTCTCATCTAATGTGAATGTTGAAGATCAAAGATCCAAGTTGGTGTGCAAATGCTTCAGTCAGCCAGTTTAATTTAGTTTTTTTTTTTTT